>CAUYRT010076011.1:0-27132 GCA_963574885.1 Lepilemur ruficaudatus
AAAATGAAGTAAATGAGATGTTTAATGCATGCTCATTTTATATCTGTGTGAGAATCATGATTTTACATTTTAATGAAAATTAGTCTTTTGCAGGGTATACATTTTTATGTGAGATAGACAAAAAAACCACGTGCAGTATAAGGAGTTATGGGTTAGTGTTAAAGACAAATTATTGATGACACTTATTAAGGAACTTTAAGGAAGATTTACTCAGGGTGATTAAGGCAATAGGTATACTTTAATACAGTCTTACAGTAGAGGAGCATGATTAGACTCAACTCCAAATACAAAAGGAAAAGTAGGAACTTATAACCAAGAAACAGAATAGTGATGGTGAGAGGGAGAGTTGATGGATGGAAAATTACTGAGAGGAAACATCAGGGCTAAGGGGGTATTCTGGTGACATTTCCCTAACAGTGTGCTGAAGGCAGGCCAGGGTGTTCAGACGTCATCTGGGAGATGATAGAGGATGAGGTACCTGCATAGATATCTATGGTGATCAGATATGGAGGTTGAAGGGTTCTGTTTAAAATGATTTAGCTGGATTCTTCCTAAATTGAACAATACAGAGAAGAACACAGAAGTTCTAACATTGAGGCCCATCAAGAATAGAGTCCAGAGAATGCTGAGTAGAGCTTGGTAAAGAAGAGATTCTCTGTCAATTCCCCCTGTTGTTCAAGAGAGAGTCTTCTTTAGTTTGAACAATATTTGTCCATTTTTTCCTTCAGTCATCTTTTGTTCATTAAGGACAAGTTGTATTATTTGTTGGGACTTGGTAGTAAAGGATATTTGCTGGATGGTGCAGGCTGTCAAGCCTGTAATGAGGGAAATTCCTATGGGGGAAAAAGGTTAATAGCTGAAAACTTAGTTTCTAAGTTCAGAGGGCAGCCAGCACGAAGATTTTTTGAGCTTGTTGTGCAGTTTCAGGTTCCTCTGGAGAACTGGTCACATTTTATTTTTTTGGTCATTCTGCTTGTGCCCTATAATTGAGCTTTTAATTGTTGATAAATATAATTTTTACCTCATAAAATTAGAGCTGTTAGTCTTCTTTTAATGTTCAAGAAAACTTGAAGTTCTTTTTAGAGGTTAGTGTCTGTATACCCTTTGTCCATTTTTTATTTTATTTAACAGTTTGTGGGAGTGTTTTTAATAGTAAATAACTTAGTTTTTTATTGTGATATAATAAACACAGAATTTTTGCCCCCTGTTACTCATATATGTCTTTGATAATGATGTTGTTGCAGGTTGGGTTCCTTTTGAATTAAACATTGAGGTGAACATACGTGTGCATTGAGTGTTCTCAGATTAATCAGTTATGGGAAAAGAAGTGTGTAGAACTAGCAAAGAGAGAAGTTTAACTCCATTCAATTCTAACAAAAATCTACATTCAATCCTTCAGAGACTTCTGGGGCCAAGATCACTCCAAGCCAGAATTGTGTTGAATAGAAGGAAAGGTCTGGTCCTTTTTAACCAACTATGGACTGGCCATCTGATGTAGTCCTCCCATGGGAGGATTCATGATCTTGGGTAAGGAGGCTCCTGTTTAGGGTGGCAATGCCAATGCATGCTGGTTTTAAGAAACATTTCCCCAGAAAGAACATTAGGATAGAAAGAAAAAGTTTATTTACTTTTCCCCAGGAGGAAGGGAAAAGGACCAGCACAAAAGAAGAAAGAGGAAGAATGTGCTAGCTCCCAAAACCAGCTATTAGGGCCTTTTAAAGGGGGTTATAAAAATGCTGCACCCGCTCCTTTCTTTCCTCTTGGTGGCAGGTAGATAAAAATTGCCAGGATGTCAAAGTCCAAGAGTAGGTTTCCAGGCTTTCCTTGGAGAAGAGATTATCACAAGAGATGTGAATCTGTCCTGGAGATATGGTCCAGGCTATAGCTCTTTCTTCTGCTGTTTAATCAGGAACTCTCTAAAAGCAGATTCTCAAAGAAGCAATTTTGAAAGAGAGAGATTTACATTTCTCTTTTGTTCATTCATCTCTTTTCAGAAGTTTTGCAAAACAGAACTCCTGCAGGGTACCTGTTAGTGAGACAACTGGTAGGACTGACTTTTAACTGTTACGAGGAAATTGTGGGATTAAGCATTTTCTTGTTATTTTTGCAAGGCTGCTCCTTTCAGCTCTATACATAAAACAGAAATTCTTAAGGACACAAATGAGTCCTGTCAGCTGTCACACTCTCACTAGAGGAACAGGTGCTTTAGGCCTGACAGGACAAGGAGATCTGGGTGATGGAACACAGCATCAACTACAATTCAATCATTTCATGCTTGGATCCAAGTATGTCAGTAACCAATTCTAGAAGCAGTTTTTCAGAATTCATATTGGCCTTTTTTTATCCATTGGAAAGTGACAAGCAGATGGTTACTGGGATTATTTAACTATATTGCAGTTGTCCTGAGCCTCTAACTGTTACTAACATATACTAGCTCTCTCCTCTACTACCCATTTTGTATTTCTTTACCCCCCAGTTAGTGTTTCATCCTTGGCCACCACAAATTTCTCAGACTGTGGCTTTTGCATTTGTCCATGTACTATCAAAGTGGGTCAAGAAGTGTCAAGAGATGCCCAAGGATCTCGTAGCAGGAAGCACATTCTCACTTGGCCACATTGACTAGCAGCACTTCTAACACCTTCTGATTACTAGAGTTGATTCATTCCTTTGTATTGCTTGCTGGTATCTTAAAATGACATGATGGCATCTCTGGTTGAAAGTTGTGTGAACTGTATATTGTTTGGTGTAATATTTTTACCTTTGGAACCAGGACTTCTAAACCAACACCACTCAGCGTAGTGAGAGTAAAAACACAGATTGTTTGAGTGGGTAACTAGAAGTCATGTTTAGCAATGACAACACTATGTTCACCACCAGATCCATGTATTCTCCCTACTGAAGACAAATAACACAAGGAATATTGATTTAGGTTTTATACTGTGTCCTAGAGGATATTGCCACATCTCTCAGGTATGATTCCTGAGCTAACGGTTCAGCTTTAAGAGGACATTCCATCACTCTCTCAGACCAGCAACATCTAGGTAGCGCAGTTTGAGAAAGAACAAGAGAATCACATTGTTAGTGTCCCACCTACTTGACTTTCGTTACTCAAACTTGTGTTCCTGGGTTGGACTCCAGGTTGTATGGGATTCTGTGTCAGTGTCAGTGACGCTCTGTGGAAACATAATTGACAATTGAAATTGAATCATGGGCAATGTAAACCAGATGTCAAAGCCAGAGACTTCTTAGTTACAAATTAAGCTCTCTTCTCCTCCAGCAGAGGGCAGAGAAAGCTAACAATCAACATCAGAACTGACTTGTCAGAGAACGAACTTCAGACTGGGTTAAACATCCAGCCAAGACAGGTTATGCCAAGATCAAAGTCTTAATAGATAAAACCTAGGGCCATTATAGATGGGCAGAAAAATCTTGACGGATAGATCCAAGTATTCTGACTTCTCGTGACTCTTGTGAAACTTCTGATTATGCAAAAGTAGTCTATTCTTCCTTGCCAAGAAGTAGAATCTACTCTATTCCCCAGTTCTGAGAATTAATGCTGAAGTCTCAGTACTTCAAGGCAACATGTGTCCCTCTTAGGACCTACCCCTCACCTACTTTTTTGCCACCTGGTCTAAAACTAGGGATAATTTTCAGCATAACCAGATGGTGAAGTACTGGGTCTGATCAGAGAAAAAACGGACATACCCAAATGGAACTGCAAGAACAAGCTAACATCCACCAGCAAGATACATCAAAGTAAGCCTGATACTAGACACTGAGCATGCTCAGTCCAAGGGATTGGAAAAAAAATCAGGTAGAAAAGAATATATTACTTGTGAGTACACTGCCTAAATATAGCACTTTATATCCAGCTAAGATCCGAAGACATGGAATAAATATTGTACTAAAATTGCTCCCAGAAGCATATAAAAAGTGATGGCTCATACTGGAAAAAAAATTAATATAATAATGGAAGATGGTAGAGGAAGAAATTAAAATGTTCTTTAAGGTATCTCCATATTAATGTCCATGGAGATTGGACTAGTTTGCAGTCCCACCATCAGTGTAAGAATACTCACCATTAAATTGGTACTAATTGATAAACAGTTATATGCACATATGAAAGTAACGGTCATAGGGCATTGAGCAGGTGAGAAGGGAGAGGAAGAGAAATGGGTAGGGGTGCGAAGTCTGAGGGTTGGGCACACTTGTACCTCTGACTTGGGAGGTGCAAAGGCAACATATGTAACCAAAACATTTGTACCCTGTAATATTCTGAAATAAAAAAATAAATAAATAAAATAAGGCAATTTAAAAAAAGCAATTTAAAAAAAGGAAATTAAAAAGTTGATGGAGTGAGTGTGCTGGAATGAATAGACCATACAGCCAGATCTGCCAGGTAATCACATGCTTTGGGAACACCTGGAGGACACACTACTTCCTAAATTTAAGGAATTTGCTGGTGAGAGAAACACCAGATTAGCTGAGAAGTTCAATGGTGATTTTCTTTCTGTAAACTAGAGTTGGCATAAATAAAGGCTGGCTGATCCATTAATTCCTCACAAACATCAATGTGGAAGATAGAACCTTGAAACTATAGAGACCAGAAGATTTCACAATGAAAATAAATGAAAATATTGGAGGAGCAGAAAGGAGGACTGAGCCACATGTTGTGAAAATAGTTAACATTTTATGGAAATAGTTAATATTTTATGTCATCCAAAGGAACAAAACAATTGGCAGCTAAAATGATGCTTCTTAGCTTGCATCCACAAAATAAATCAAATATGGGTAACCATGAAGTTGAGAGCAGTTTCCCCACTGAGAATTTACAAGCCTTTGCCCAGTTTCCATATATGAGTTAGTTTCAGACTCCAAACCAAATGATTGAAGAAGTGAGCAGATCTCCAGGTGGAAGTTTCTTTTAACACCATGGTACTTATACACAGTTGTATAGTACTAATTTACCTATCCTTCCCCAAAGGGACTGATGATCATTTGCTTGAGTAACTGCACATTGGTGAAAAATGAATATCCTGACATTTTTAGGACTGTTGGATATGGGATCTTAATTGAGATGGATACCTGGAATGTATAGTTGGGATTGATGTGTTTGTTAATACCTCAACTCCTACAATGCATCTTTGGTGTAATGAATAAGCTTTTACAGTGAGGAAGGCCAAGTGGAAGTCTAGGAAACTGTCTCCAGATTCCTGGGGCTAATAAACTGATTCTAAAACAATACCATACCTCAGAGTCATTGATGGAAATTATTGTCACTGTCCCTACCATATTGCCTTGTAATTCACCTTTGTCATCTCTGCAGACTTTAGTTAGGCCTTGGAAAATGACTATAGACTGCTTGAAGCTTAACCAAGTAGTAGTTGCAAACACTGGACAGATTTGTTGCCTTATATTAATTAGCATTAGGTACATGATTTGAAGGCATTTATTTGTTAAAAACTTTAATTCTATCCCAATAAGAAAAAAAAATGAAATAAAAATAGAAACAATTCACATTATTATGGAATAAAGAGTAATTCACTTTTAGAATTTTGCATCAGTGCTATGTTATTTCTCACACCTGCTGTCATAAAATAACCCAATGTATTAGAGGTTCAATCAATACTTGTGAAAGAAAAGAGGAGGAGGCAGAATTTGTTAGAAGGAAAGGTAAAATTGCAACATAGCCCCGATAAAACTTTGGTCAATCCAGGTGAGAGATCTGGACTGACTACTGCCATTAGAATGGTTCCCTGATATAGTTCCATGACCTGGCTTTTTTGCTTTTGAAACAGGAGCTTTTCCTTTCCCTCGGGATAAGGGTCAATTACCCCTGGCAATATGGTACATCCTCTTCTCGCATTTGCCTTTTGGTTTCTCAGTAAAAAGACACCAAAATTGCCAGACGATAGCTGCAATTTCCCTGTGGAAAAAGTGTACCTCCTTTGGGGACCAGGGAATTTAATTCTGCAGAGTCCACAGTTGTGGTGACAGGAGGCACAAAATCTCCCGTGACCCATGTATTCTTTCCTTGGGGTAACAGTACATATGAAGGTCTTTGATGCAATGTGTACATTGAATACCTGACAAGATTTTTGTAAGCAAAGAACAAATCTAGGGATGGAAAGCATAAAAGAAACCATAAAAGGCAAAATATTACAAAACAACATAAGGAGGTTACTAAGACAAGATAATGCAAAGGTAAAAGTAAACTAAAAGAAAAAAAAGAAAATGCTACAAATTGTACAAAGAAAATAGACATGCAATTATTTTGTACTATTTATATCCCAATAGTAATAGAATTCTAAATATTATCTGTTGATTTTCAACTTTAAAAAAAAAGTTTGAAAGGTTTCTCTGTAATGACAAAAAAATAAACAATTTTAAAATATAGTCAGTTAAAGGAAATGTTTGTAGACATAAATATTCTCATTTTACTGAGTGAAGAATCAAGAAATATTGCTTATATTTGTTTTAATGAGAAATACAACTATAAGTATATTGTTTAAATGTTCAGCATAGTGAATGGAGAAACTAAAATAATACATAAACATATTAAGAAGGGTAAGATAGAAAACGGGCTTTTCTTTCTTTATTATAAGTCAATAGATATTGTCTAAAATTACAAATCAAGAAATAGCAATATAAGCATATTATTTAGCTAATTGGATGTTATTACTAAAAAAGCTTGGGTTCCTGTTTCTCATAGTTCTGAATTTTAAAATAAAATATAAAAACTGGTATCCCTTCTTGAAACATTTTGGTTAAATTTATTGCTCCTACGTTCCCTACAGTCCCAATACCCTCCATCTCATAACTACTCAAAAGTTTGATGTTTAGACCAGCAGCATTGGCATCACTTAGAAATTTGGTGGAAATTCAGCATATTGGACCCCTCCAAGAACTATTGAACAGAAACTGTATTTTTATTCATATTCCCAGGTAAATCATATGCATATTACATTTTGAAAACACTGTCATACTTCAAACACATACTTCCTCTTATCTGCAGCTGAATCATTAATAAGTCAATCATTTGCTTTCTTATTTAAGAAGACTCTCAGCACTCAGCATTCATTTATTTGAATGCTGGGTCAGGCTTACAGGTGACTGCTCACCTGAGTCTGCCCTATCAGATTGCATGGTGCACCCTGGGAGTTCCAGAAGCAGCATCAGAGGTGTGTGTGGCACCTGGAGAGATGGAGCAATTTCATGAAAAGTGGTGGTCCAGTCCAGTGATTAAAGGATCTGACTTCACAGTAAAGCACTCTTTGTTCATAACTTCTATATATTGCCTTGAGCATTGTGACTGTCCAAATGACAGCCAAATGACGTCAAAACTTTATTTCCCTAACTACAAGATGAATGTAATAAAACACCTCCTTCACAGTTGGTTGTGTTGATGAAGAAAGATAATGCATTCCTGACACAGTATGTGCTCAATAAGCTATTATAAAGATCACCTGAGAGAGAGATCTGAATTATATGCTCACGTTTACAAATAGCAAAATAAATAGTCATAAAAAACTCACTTCCAGTCTCACTAGATTCTATGAGATTCTTTTACTGAACACTTGTATTCATCTAATGAATAATGAGTTTCTTCTAGGTTCCAAAGACTGTGCTACACATATTAATGCAAATCGAAGAACTCTATCATTAATGAATCTACAGTGTAAACATAGAAGGGCCTGTAAACACATAAGGATTTCTTTCTTTTTTCAATTTATTTTTAATTGAAAAATATAATTTTTATATACTTGTTGTGTACGACAGGATATTTTGAAATTTTGGGTGAGTTCCATTTAATACCAACTCTATATCAGAATTTCAAGAACAGGTCAGAGTCACTGAAGAGCTACCCTCTCTGGGGGTCTCTGATTGTCTCTCTCCAACGGTACAGGGAGATTTCTAACCATCCTGGAGAAGTCTAGACTAGCTGGAGGAAGCTGAGCTTCGAGTGAAGGACAAGAGGGTAATGTGGACACCAGGGATGGAGTAAAGAGAACTTAGCAGGAGAGGATGCAGGGGCACTTCAAGGATTGCTGATGAGAGGCAGAGGGTTAGAGGTTAGAAAGTGAGTTGTTCAGAGCACCTGAGGAGATGAGAGAGATTCAGAAAGAAGTTTTCTCTTTTCTCTCCTTTCAGTGCCACTATGGATTTTGAGTAACTTTGAACATTGTTACTTTCATTGTGACTCCACTGAGCCTAGGTTTTTGAATTCATTCAGGCTACAGGAATTTCAAAGGTAAGTTGATTCTATTAATGATGAAGGCCTGCCAGTAAAGACAAGCATCGTGCCTCGTTGAATAAATAGTCTGGCTCAGCCAGACACAGACACAGATATTAGAGTTTTTACCATCTCCATGGAAAGGTTTGTGTATTTCCTATGCCTCAGTTTATTAAGCTTTGAATTAAGAATCTGATAAGGCCTATATCACTGTGAGGTTTCACTGGACAAATTCATATCTTACAAAGTTAACGGAGGCTATCAGGAATAAACTATCTCTATCCCATAGTTGTCTAACAATAAATATCTCTGTTTCCATGGCAATCTTAAATCCACCTTTGCTTTTTCAGATTTAGGGTATTCTTTTTTTCCCCCGAGTATATCACAAGTACCTCTGGTCTTAATAACTCTTCGGTGGATATTCCATTATTTACCCATATCTTTAGCATGTAACTTCCTTCTTTTAGAACATAAAATTGTTTATAGCACTCACAATAACATCAAGAACACTATTATCTGTCTACTCCTCTGGCCACACACATTACAATTTATATTATAGTCTTATATTCCTCATGGAGAAATGGGTATAGTTTTCAGTACCTTATTGATCCATATTTTTCTTTATTCATTTAAATTGTATTTAGTTTTGTAGAAGTATAATGGTAAAATGCACAGGTCTTCAGTGTACAGGTTAGTGAGTTTTGCAAAGCGAATGTATCTTTATTACTCAGATTCCAGTCAGAAATAGACGATGTCATCCCCTGCACAATTTCCTTTGTGCTCCTTTACCACAATCCCCTCCACAACAGAGGCAACCACGATTCTTGTTGCTTTATGTAAATTAGTTTAACCTATTCTTGAGATTCATGTAAATGCAATCATACAGTGGTAGCACTGTTTGGTGGTTTGGTGTCTCACATCTCACATCTTTAATTCAACATACAGTTAGTAATTTGCTCTCTCTCTCTCTCTCTCTGTTTGTATATGTATTGATTATCTAATGACCTACTTATACATATATATCATGTTATTTACTGCTATTAATGGATATTTGAGTATTAGATTTGAAGCTAATTTTCTCTCTTCGTTAATAGTGTGACTTTGATATGTTTTGTGTCCTCTTTGAGTCTCATTTTTAACCTATAAAATTGATAATACTGTATTTTAATCTTTACCAAAGGCATAATACAACAGAATTATTTCATAATAGGCCTCTAATAACTGTATTTTTTTTTTTTTTACAAATTCTTTCATGATCTTTAGTTTCCATCCATAACACCTGCTGCTTGTTTTTCCATTTTCACTGTAGGTCCATGGCCAGAGTTCTGGCTTCTGTCTCTTCTTGTCAGGAAGACAAAATTAAATTGTGAGCCTGGTCTTATGCCAAGATCACAGCTGGGACAGTCCCCACTTCCTCTCTTTCACCACTCACCAATGCCAAATATCGCTGGGGCAAAGAAGCCTCATTGAGAAGTAGCCCAGGCCTGAAGAGCACAGGCCTGGGGACATGGAAGAGAGGGCCGTGATTCTCCATAGGAGGCACTGATGGAAGGCACATTACCACAGAAGAGCCATGTGGGTTTTCAAGGCCTAGGAGAAAGCAAACCAATTTGACTTATTGAGACTGTGTTTGCAGAGACAACAAGGCCCACTGGTACCACGCTTAAGGAATAAGGGCCTCTGGAAGAGGGAGAAAAAAATTATTAAGGTCAATCCAATAATTGATCAGCTGACATGGACTTGGGAATCTGGAAGTTTTGGGGTGAGTCAAAAGTAATGAACATCCTGGTTAGAATTAGCCACAGGATTTCCACTCTTTACACAGACACAGCTTCCCGTTTGGCTTCTTCAGAGGAGCTGGCAGGGATGAGAGGGAGGGAAGCACAGTGCCCTGGCTAACCCTGTCCTCTGAGGACTTGTGTAGCAGGTGTCCCTGTGGTTGCTGGAGGACGGACTCCTGGAGGGTAAGAAATGGAACCCCATCTATTCCCTCTGTGTCCTCCTTATGAGAAAGGCAATTTCAGGTCTGGGCACCTGGAAAGTGCTCCGTAAAGACTGATGTTTGATTCACTTTCTCTTATTGTCTCCAAGTTGTTGTCTCTGTTTCATTTCTGGGTCTGTGTGAATGCAATAACAATTATAAAGCAGCTCTTATTAATTGTGACTTCTCATGTGCCAGGATCAGTTCAACCTCCTCTACTACCATATTGTGTGAATAGGATTAGTTTCCCTAACTTACAGAAAAGGAGACAGACACTGTATTGCTCAATAACTTGCTTAAAGCAGAACAGCTTTTAAGTAGTGGAATTAAGATCCATTTCCAGATTTACGTGATTTCCAAAGATATGAAATGAAACCTGTTCCTGTGAATATTATATATGTCAATTTATTATCAATGATTTATTTTCTCCAACATATAACTATTAACTACCTTTTTCTGTGTGTTCCTAAATCTCTTCTGTATGGGCCTTGAGATTTTTTTATGTGTTGATCTGGGTCTTCATTACAGTGGACATTATATCCTTCTTCAATGTCATCCTTTCTCTTCTCTTTAGCTTCTGGAGCAAGATTGCATTTGTCTCCATTCGATAAAGGGATTATTCTGTAGATACAGCTGTAGTGAATTGTTCATATACTTCCTGCTTCTTATTTCCTTTCCCCATTTTTAAACAATGATGTCCCTTATATCCTGAGACTTACCTGTATTTCCTTAAGTCTATAGTCCGGGATTCTGAGTGCCTTCAGGTGTGAAATGAGCATAAAAATAAATCCCATGGCTGCTGTCATTGTCGAGGCCTGCTGGTCACTCTGCCCTTACCAGGTATGTATGGGTAATGACAACACCCACTGATGCAAAGAAAGAGCAAACCAGTGACACGAGCCACTGGATGCTGCTGGCACAGATATAAAGTCCTGGTGACCCATGCAGGCTGCGTGGATTCAGGCAGTAGGAGAAATGAGCATTTGCCATGCAGCCTGCCACCTTGGCAGTCACTATCTTCCTGCCCTGTTGTCTAGCCCTTCCAGTGCCTCCTGCTACAGACCTTGAAGGATGGTACTCTGTCAAGGTAGGTACACTGATCAGGTCCACATTATTACATTGCGACTTTTGGGGGTTCTTATTCCGTGTGTGTGTGTGAGTGAGTGTGTGTGTATGATATATGACGAATGCATGAAATAACTAAATATATTAATGTTACATATGAAAACATTGTCTTCAATCTATGAGTCCATTTTTTCTTCAATTTAAAAAAAAAATTAAAGGATTTTCGTGGCCCCTAAAAGTATTTTGGGCTCTAGGGACTGTGCCTTTTATGCCTAATGAATAATTCAGCCCCTTTGCTCATCTCCCAAACTCTTAGTCTTCCATATGACATGTGAACACTCCAGGATATGGATCTCTGAGCCTGTTAGCTGGTAAGAGATCAGGGGAAGTAATTCAAGTGGACTAATATGCCCTTCATGTCAATGGAGAGATCTCCCAATCTGTTTAAAACATATGGCAATTCCTCAAGAAATATGGATTTTATCCAAACCTTTTAAGCATCAAAAATACTTTAAAAATCCTTATAATTGGTTTCAGTCATAGATTTTATAATTGCTCAGGGACCTAGTCCAACTCCATGCTAATATTTAGCCCAGAAATATAAAGTAAGTTATTTGCTTCTGAGACCCCAGCTTAATAATAATAATAAAGGCAATAAAATAAAGGCAAATGTAGTCTTATACAATATGCAAAAATTAACAAAAGGGTTTACATCAAGTTGCATATGACATGAGCTTTGCCCTTAAAGTACTTTGAGTACAGGTAGGATTCAAATATAGTTAGAGAAAACCTGATTATTATACAAGGTGCTGTTTTTTTTTTCAGAAGTTGAGATCTGGTACACTGGACTAGAAAAAAAAATCAGTGGAGATAAGAAATAGGTAAAGAATGGACTCTTAAAAGTATTTTAATGGAATGGAAGGTGTAGATGCAAATGGATTGGGTAATGCAGAATCAGACAAACTCTAAGTCCTCCTCAGTCACTGATTTTGCCCTGACTGAGGAACCCTCAGTAGGTCAGAAAGACCAGAGGCCTTTTTTCCTGAGCAATTCCCAGGGAATACCTTCAGGGCCTTTATACTTGGGATTCTCTGTCCTGAAACTTGGATGCTTTATTTTAGAAAAAATTTTACAGCTTATCTACATCACTTTTATTCTGTTACCTGGACTTAATATCAACTCACCAGTGACATGGAAAATCAGGGATGGTTTCCATTATTGGACCAGGAACAGGAGCTTTAACAAGGACAGATAGACAAAGCAGCAGCACCTGAGGCCCTCAGAGAAGGCTGTGCTCTGGGTAGCTGATGCTGTGAGTCTGCCCTATTGACTCTAAGTACTCACCCTTCCTAATCTTTCACTCAGGATTATTTCTATCGAATTTTCCTGACCAAGAAGGAGTCACCACGCCTTACCCAGGAGAAACAGACACAGTTCCTGCAACAGTTCCATCCTATTGAGACGGGCCTACTAGATAAGCAGATGTCTACTATGCTACAGCAGCCCCACTGTGGGGTACCTGCTGGGGGTAATGCCTCCATCTCCTCAGGAGGGTCCAAATGGAATAAGTACATTCTGACCTACAGGTACTTATTATTAAGGCCTGGGAGAAGTGTGGGGGTATTATATCAAAGGACTTTCCACAAGACCTTTCCTAGAGGCAACTCTGCAGTAGTCTTCTGCTTTCCCTGAAGTTTCTCCAAAGCCCAAAATCTCCTTCAGAGGAGGGAATTCTACCATCTCATTCTAGCTTCTTCCAACCACAACTTCAGAAAGTAGAGCCTAACCGCTACCTTTTGGCCACAAACCCAATTCTTCCCTTAGTTAAATCTTTTCTTTCTTCTTTTTATTGTGTAGATATGTAGGCGTTTTTAGGATATAATTTTGAAAACTTACTCCCTGTCTAGGTAAATCTTCATATTGGAGACTTGAAATGTATTGGAGACATCTAAAGCAAAACAATGCTAAATTATGTAGAATGCTATGCATTTCAATTTATTTCACATTGATTGATTGATTACTTTTTCCCCATTTACCATGTAGGGTAGTGGTTCCCAGACTTTACCTGAAAATAATGTGGGGCATTTGTTACAATTTTCAGAAATCTATATTTGCATTTTTAATTCCTTGAGTTTCTGATTCAGTTCATCTGGAATTAGTTCAATTTGATAGAGGAGCAAAATGAGCTAAGCATATTAAGCGATTTTCCCCAAAGCAGTTATTCATTTTTAGAGCTAAGATAATTCCCGTATCTCTGAACGATTTCATTTAGAGATTTCTTATCTCAGGATTATCAATTACCCGGATACTATGAAGCCATTCACAGTGAGAGACATTATATATAATGCAGTTTCCATCTGGAGCAACGTGACTCCCCTGACCTTCCAGCAGGTACAGAGTGAAGATGCAGACATCAAGATTTCTTTCTGGAAATGGGGTAAGAAATTGATGTGGGAGAGGGGATGTGATGTCCTGTATAGGGGACAAAGGGTCCCAGTGCATAAACAAAAACCCAGCCCACCTAGCTCAGCTTCTGAGAAAAAAAAAATCAGACAAAATCTTAATGCAAAGCAAAGTCTATAACACAGAGAAGGCATTTTTAGTACAGTGAAGCAATAGGTAGAGGAGGGGTGTTCACTGCAGTGTAAACAGGTAGGGAGATTGCACATTTTTCCTTTCAAAAGGGTATTACAGAGCTCCCAAATCTGTTGAAATGCTATTCAAAGTTGATCCAACCTATTTATAAAAACTTGCAGAGCTTAAGTTTTCTTTTCCTTTTTTCCCACCATTTTGGGAGAGATTTCTGTGTCTAACATATAACCTTTATTCAGTATCTGCCATCTGTCCCTGTTTTGTTTCACTCCAGAAGATAAGGATTATCTAGATTTTTGGCTGCACCCTATTCCTTTGCATGTTTAACACCTTTGCCCTCTCACACAACCAACAGCAGCCCCTTGCACAGTATCCGAAGTCCCTGAGGCTTATTTAAGACCATTTAGGCCCTGTTTTCCTCCTTTTCCCCATTGTGATCAAAGCTTCTGTCGTCCACAGCCCATGGAGATGACTGGCCCTTTGACGGGCCAAATGGTGTCTTAGGCCATGCCTTCTTACCAAATTCTGGAAATCCAGGAGTTGTCCATTTTGACAAGGATGAACATTGGTCACCTTCAAACAGGGGTAAAGGCCTTGCCTGATGCGGGTGCTGGAGCTCTCTGGGAACCTGGGGATTGATGTGGTCTCCCTTGGAGCCTCTGATGCAGCAAAGGGTTAGAGGGAAGGATTCAGTGCTCGGGATGAGGTGGGAAGCTTTGGCTGAGGAATCAGGTTTTTTAAATGAGTCGGAGGAGGCGGGATCATTTGTGAACACAGTTGCTCCCACAATAAATACATTGTCACATTGTGATTTTCTCTTTCCTTTATCTTTTTGTTTACCTTTATCAGTCCCTCAATTCTCTCCATAAGTCTTGTTCGTTTCCAGTTTATCTGTCCAAGCATCTTGTCATTTTGTTTCCCACTTTGCCTCTTTCCCAGGTAGTACCTTTCCTTTGCCTTCTAACATTTGTTCTTTCCTTCTTTTCTGTTCCCTCCTTTTTCTTTTCTTCTTTATTTTCCACAAGTGTTTTCCCTGTGCATAATTTTATACTTTCGGTTACACTCTTTCAGGGTATAATCTCTTCCTGGTTGCGACTCACGAGATAGGTCATTCTCTGGGCCTGCAGCACTCTGGGAATCAAAGCTCCATAATGTACCCCACGTATTGGTATCAAAACCCCGGAACCTTCCACCTCAGTGATGATGATATCCAAAGAATCCAGCAACTTTATGGTCTGTTCCTGCTGGAGGGAGGAAGAGGGGATATGGGCAGGGAATGCCACTTGAAATTTACTGTATTCTTCTGTCCCCACAAGGAAAAAGATGTCAGTCTGAAACATGATAATGCTGGCACAGAGGAGACATTCAACCTGTCCTTTCAATAGCTTTACTGAGGATCAAAAAACTCAAAGCATTAAAGCAGCCTCGGGGACTGCTAGAACTAAGCCCTGAAGATTTGAACCTAGTCTGGCAGCTGAATCCATACTCAGACACCTCTAGGTCTTAATAAAAATTATTTTTAAGAAGAACATTTTGTTCTTACAATTTGTTATGTCTCAGCGTTTGGTATGTTCAATCACTGTGATCAGGACCAAAACGAAGACTACAGTAGAGTGGGGAACTCTAGTAGAGATAGCTGTGGGACCCTAGTGTTAGCTGCAAGCTAAGAAAGGATAAGATTAAAAATAGATCACTGTATGATGTTAGATGGATAGAGTTTAAGGGATGTTATCTTTTATGCTGTATGTAAGATGTCAGCTGAGGAGACCAATTATTGGTTTCAGTGGCTTATCTATTTATTAGCTATGAGACTTCGGTCAAGTTATTTAATTTCTTTATAACTCAGTTGCCACATTTGTTAAAAATGTTTTAATAACTTTACTATCATAGGGGTAATGATATATAATGAATGCAACCACTTTAGTCAGTCCTTGGCAATGCAATTTTAGGGATTATTGATATTGCTGTTGGATATTAGTTATAAACTTAAACTGTTGAGTCCATCACTTAGCTGCCTGCATTTAGAGGAAGAAGTCCTGGATGGAGAGTTTGGAACGGGTGGATGAGTAGCTTGTAGTCAGACACACAGTAGAACTCATAAAGAGTTGGACAAGCATGTTAGACTAAAGGATTATCACACTCACCCGGCCACACATAAGCATTTACATTTCTATTTAGAATTTAGACAATTGAGGGAATCTTCTGACACAATGGATTGTTCAAATTCAAACAGCATCTACTTAGTAATGAAAACTCTAAAATAAGGAAATTAAATTGTAGTTAGTAAGCTGATGTGGAGACATTCTGCCTAAGCATGTGAGACTAGTACATTATATACATTATTCAAAATGGATCTGGAAAGATCATATTCTGGAGATTATAAAACAGGAAAAAAAAAATAAAGTCATGTAAAAGGAAGATCTCCTAAAGGAAATGTTTTAACATCAGTGTTCTCATTATAAAAGGAAAGCTAATACAGTCAGTTCAGTGCATATATTTTTTTTTGAAAATACAAAGAATATTTGGAAGTGATTTCTAAAGGAACCAAATTTCTCTGCACAAAATTATACTTTTGAGTTCCCAAGAGCAACTATCGGAAAGCAGACGAGAGAGAAGCCAATACAGTTTGTGAGAACCCTTTGAGTTATGAGGTATCACATGAGAAGGGATATAGTTTCTGCTCTTCCTGGTTTTAGTTCAACTTCAGAGATTATGTTCCTGGGGCTACACCCTTCCCAGGGAATCCTACATTAGGTAAATGAGTGAAGCAGGAGTGTTAATGCCCAGTGTGGCCCGGAGAGCCCCAGTGCATTGGCCAGGTCGTCAGGCCTATGTTGCAGTTCAGCTTTACCCTTTGCCAAGTCCTGCTTCATCCCTCTGCCTCTCACAGGTTTCAAATCTAGTGAACCATTCACATCCCCAATTCTGCCCTAATATCTGCTTCTGGAGAACCCTATCTCTGACAGTTGGTTATTGTTTGAAAGACCAATGAAACTATTAATCTACTATGAGAATGGTAAGTGAAAAAGAGAGAATACATATAAAACCAGCATTAGTAATGGAAAAAAGAGATACTTTGACACTCTGACACACATTGAAACACTATAAAGGTAGTTAGTTCACAC
Source organism: Lepilemur ruficaudatus (assembly GCA_963574885.1). NCBI lineage: Eukaryota > Metazoa > Chordata > Mammalia > Primates > Lepilemuridae > Lepilemur > Lepilemur ruficaudatus. The sequence goes on from CAUYRT010076011.1 coordinate 16,997, forward strand.
GTTTTAGCCAATAAACATCAAAATGTTTACCCACAGGACATATTCCTAGTTACACATAACATATAAAAATTGGTTAAAAAAATTAGAAAATCCAAATGGTTCTATAAATATTTAAAACAATAGTTATACCTTATATATTATTATATATAATATATATTATTATATATATATTATATATTATATCTCACCACAAATAGTTCCAAAACTGACAAAAGAAGGAAACTAAATTGTCTAATGATTAAACTTCAAACATACAATTAAAAACTACCCTTGGATGGCTTTTTAATGAAGATGTCATACCCAACATATGCAAAATATTCTTGGGGAGAGATGGAAGGAATATTTCCTAAGTTATATTTGAGCTTTGCATAATATTATAATGAAATAATTGACAAAGATATTATAAGTAAGTATAACTTCGGGCCATTGTTATGATGAACAGTGATGTAAAAATTCTAAACAAAATATCTATAAATCAAATCTGGCAATAATTTTTGATGTGCTGTTGGATTTGGTTTGTTAGTATTTTGTTGATAATTTTTGCCTCTAGAGTCATCAAGCATATTGCCTTGTAGTTTTCTTTTTTTGCTGTGCTCTTTCCTGGCTTTGGTATCAGGATGATACTGGCTTTGTAGAATGAGTTAAGGAGGATTTTTGGAACAGTTTCAGCAGGATAGGTCCCAATTCTTCTTTGTATGTCTGGTAGAATTCAGCTGTGAGTCCATCTGGTCCTGAGCTTTTGTAGTTGGGAGATTGTTTTATTACTGATTCAATCTTTCTACTCATTATTAGTCTGTTCAGTTTCTGTTTCTTCTTGATTCAAGGAAGGAAGTTGTAAGGTTGTGTGTTTCCAGAAATTTATCTATTTCCTCTAGATTTTCTAGTTTGCATGCATAGAAGTATTCATAGTTGTCTCAGATGATCCTTTTTATTTATCTGATAGCAGCTATAATGCCTCTCTTTTAATTTCTGATTGAGTTTATTTGAATACTCTCCCTTTTTTTTTTTTTGGTTACTCTAGCCAGTGGTCAATTAATTTTATTTACCTTCTAAAAGGAGCAACTCTTCATTTTATTGATTCTTTGTATTTTTTAATTTGTTTCAATTTTGTTTAATTCTTTTCTATTCTTTGATATGTTTGTCTTCTGCTAACTTTGGGTTTGATTTTTTCTTATTTTTGTAGTTCCATGAAGTATAACATTGGGTAGTTAATTTGTGATCATTCTGTCTTTTTGAGGTAGGCATTTAGTGCTATAAACTTTGCTCTTAGCACTCCTTTTGCTATATCCAGGAGATTTTGATAGCTGTGTCACTATTATCATTATTTTAAAAGGATTTTATAAATTTCCATTTTAATATCATTGTTGACTTAAGGATCACTCAGTAGTAGATATTTTAATTTCATGTATTTCTATATTTTTGAGAGTTCCTTTTGGAATTGATTTCTAGTTTTATTCCACTGTGGTCTGAGAGATACTTGATATAATTTAAATTTTTAAAAATTTGTTAAGATTTGTTTTGTGGACTAATACATGGCTATCTTGGAAAACGTTCATGTGCTGATGAGAAGAATGTATGTTATGTAGTTTGGGAGTAGAATGTTCTCTAAATGTCTGTTAGGTTAATTCATTCTAAAGTCCTGTCTAAATAAAGTGCTTCTTTGTTAATTTTTTGCTATGGATGATCTATCTCTGTCTGTGGAGTGTTGAAATCTCCCACAATTAATATATTGCTGTTTATTTCCTTTCCTTAGTTCTAGTAGTAATTTTTATGTACCTTGGGGCTCCATATATATTTAAGATTGTTATGTCTTCTTATTGAATCAATCCCTTTATCATTATATAATGAACTTCTTTGTCTTTTTTTTTTACTGTTGTTGATTTAAAGTCTGTTTTATCTGATATAACAATAGCTACTCCTGCTCACATTTGGTATTAATTTGCTTGGAATATTGGGTTTTAAAGATAATTCACTATAATCAACAAGGTTTCATCCCAGGGATGCAAGGACAGTTCAACATTCACAGATCAATACATATGATTTTCCTCCTCAACAGAATTAAAAACAAAATTCTTATAATCATCTCAATGTAGAAAAAGCATTTGACAAAAATCCAACATATCTTCATAATAAGAAACCTCAACAAACTAGGTATAGAAGGAACATAACTCAAAATTTAAAAAGTCATATGTAACAACCCAGAGCCAACATCATACTGAATTGGGGAAAGTTGAAAACATTTCCCCTAAATAACAAGACAAGATTTTCCCTTTCACCACTTCTATTCAACATAGCACTGGAAGTCCTAGCCAGAGCTATCAGGCAAGAGAAAGTAATAAATAGTATCAAAATTAGAAAGAATAAGTGAAACTATCTCTGTTTGCCAATGATATGATCTTATACTAGAAAACCCTAAAGACCCCTCCAAAAGACTCTCAGAATTGATAAGTGAATTCAGTAAAGTCTCACTTTACAAAGTCAACACACACTAATCAGTAGCATTTCTATACACTAATAACAACTAGGCTGAGAATCAAATCAAGAAATCAATTCCATTTATAATAGCTTCAAAACACATACCCAGGAATATACTTAACCAAGAATGTGAAAGAGCTCTACCAGGAGAACTACAAAATACTGATGAAAGAAATTGTAGATGACACCAAAAAATGGAAAAAACATCCTATGTTAATGGGTAGGAAGAATGATTATTGATAAAATATCTATAATATGCAAAGTAATTTATGGATTCAATGCAATTATTATCAAAATATCAATGTCATTTTTCACAGAATTAGAGAAAACTATGCTAAACTTCATATGAATCCAAAAAGAACCTGAATAGCCAAAGCAATCTTAAGGAAAAAGAACAAATCTGGAGGCATCACATTACCTGACTTCAAATTATACTACAAGTCTGTAGTAACTCAAACAGCATGGTACTGGTATAAAAGTAGACACACAGAACAATGAAACAGAATAGAGAACCCAGAAATAAAATCACCTTCAACCAACTGATCTTTGACAAAGCAGACAAAAATACACACTGAGGAAAGGACACCTTACTAAATAAATGGTGCTGGCAAAGTTGGATAGCCTTATGTAGATGAATGAAACTGGATTCCATATACAAAAATTAACACAAGATGGATTCAAGACTTAAATATAACACCAAAAACCATAAAAGTATTAGAAGAAAATTTAGGAAAAAACTATCCTTGGCAAAATTTTATGACTAAGACCCCAAAAACAAATATAACAAAAACAGAAATGAATAAAGGGGACTTAATTAATTTAAATGCCTTCTGCACAGCAAAAGAAATAATTACTAGAGATAACAATCTACAGAATAGGAGAAAATATTCACAAGCTATACATCTGAGAAAGGACTAATATCCAGAATCTATAAAGAGCTCAAACAATTCATCAAGAAAAAAAAAACAGCCCCATTAACAATTGGGCAAAAGATAGAAAGCAACATTTTCAACAGAAGAGAAACACATTTCCAACAGACACATGAAAAAGTGTTCAATATCACTAGTCATCAGGAAAATGCAAATTAAAACCATGACAAGATACCACCCTACCCCTGTCAGTATGGCCATAATTAAAAAGTTAAAAAAAATAATAGATATAGGCATCGATTCAGTAAAAAGGGAATATTTATAAATGTTGGTGGGAATGAAAACCGCCTCTTGGTGATTCCTCCAAGAACTAAAAGTAGACCCGCTATTTGATCCAGCAATCCCACTATTGGGGATCTACCCAAAGAAAAGAAAGTTATTATATCAAAAAGATACCTGCACTCATATGTTTATTGCAGCTCTATTCACAACTACAAAACTATGAAATCAACCTAAGTGCCCATCAATACATGAATGGATAAAGAAATTACTTATCCATAAAAAGAATGAAATAATGTCTTTTGCAGCAACTTGGGTGAAACCAGAGGCCTTTATCTGAAGTAAAATAAGCCAGGAACAAAAAGCAAATACCACATGTTCTCACTTATAAATGGGAACTATGCAATGTGCATGCATAGTCTTACACGGAGATGTAATGAACATTGGAGACTCAAAAGGAGAGGATGGGATGGGGTATGAAATAAAAAATTACTTATTAGGTACACTGTACAGTATTCAGTTGATGGGTATATTGAAAGTCTAGACTTCTCCACTATGCAATTCATCCATGTAACAGAAACCATTTGTTGCCCTCAAATTTAAATTAAATTATATAAATAAATATGAAAAAAACTAATTTGGAAATAAATAAGGAAAAATAAAGTGACATGCCCAACTTGAGTTTATTACAGAAAAGTAAGGTTGATATTTGAAAATCAGTCCATATAATTAATCACATTATTAATAGATTATTAAACGAAAACATATGTATTACATAATCACAAATCCCAATAGACATAAAATAATTTTATGAAATTCATCATCTATTCTTGATAAAAGCCTCTATCATAGGGACAATAGAAGGTGATTACATTCTCTGGAAAGGTAGTTACAAGAAAATCTTAGCAGCATATTTAGTTATTAAATGTTGATAATTTTACCTGTAATATCTGCAAGGAGAAAAGAACAGAGTTTTTCTAATCACTTCCACTCAGCAATGCACTGGAAAGCTTAGCCAATGCTAAAGAAGCAAAAAATGTAGTAAAAGATATAAGGATTGGAAATAAGGAAAAAAGAAGCTGGCATTATTTGTGAAAGTGTGATTTTGTGCAAAATAAGGCCTAAAGAGTCTACAGATGATTTTTTTTTTTTTTTTTTGAGACAGAGCCTTGCTCTCACCCTGGGTAGAGTGCAGTAGTGTCATCATAGCTAATTGCAACCTCAACCCCAAACTCCTGGGCTCAAGCAATCCTCTTGCTTCAGCCTCCCAAGTAGCTGGGACTACAGGCATGCACCACTATGCCGAGCTAATTTTTCTATTTTCAGTAGAGATTCATCTTGCTCTTGCTCAGGCTGGTCTTGAACTCCTGGTCTCAAGCAATCCTCCCGCCTCAGCCTCCCAGAGTCCTAGGATTACAGGCATGAGCCACTGTACCTGGCCTGTGATCACTTATTAAAAATAAAAAATAATTTTAACTGTTTTTCTGGAAAAAGATCAAATACAAATTGACTTTATATATCTGTACCAAAAATTTAGAAAAAGATAATTTATTTATACAATTTATATTAGTGTAAATTATTGTCAAATACTTTAGAATAAACCTAATGTAAGATATGTAATCTCCAAAAAGAAAAGTATAAAACAATATTTTAAAATTTCAAGACTTTAATTAATTGATGTCTATGTTCTTAGACTGGAATATCTGATATTCTAAATATTTTGATTCTCCCAAAATTGCTCAATAAGTTTAATATATTCTCAATAAATGTCACAATATGTATCTTGGTAGAAATGTATAAGCTGTTTCCAAAATTTATAAATAAATGAAAGAAGCAGGATAGCCAAGATATAAAGAAAAAGAGCATACTGGGAGGTTATAACCTATACCACTCACTGTGGAAATAGCAATGAACTAGATAATGGATTTTGCCTTTACGACGCTTAGTACGGATCTTTGAATCTTATTGTTGCTTAATAAATACTTATTAATCACATGACTAATAAATAACTCTGTTCAGCAAGAAGTGGTAAACACCTTATAATGGAAATGCTTGTCATTACACTTCATTACCATTGTTCTATACAATGCCCTTAATTAAAGGTGAAGTTTCAGTGTTATTCTAGACCAGAATTGTTATCAAGAATTCACTCCCTTATTCTCATTTGAGAAGAGAAAACCATGGGATTTGAAAGAAAGTACTGGGAACGGTGGCTGGAAGTAGGGATAATTTCTACTATTTCCAGCATTATACTCATGTGCTCTTGCCACACCTGTGGGTAAGGAATTCATTCAGTCATTTCATCTCTTGGGGAATCCGCAGACTCTGGCACCAAATACCTAATTTTTTACCCCAAGAGAAACCTGGAGTATTTATACTGGTGGTGAAACTATTCAAGCCTCATTACTCTCTGAGTCAAAGGTTTTCAAGACCTGAGTTCCACGGAAAATCAAAATTGTAACATTTGTAAACAGTATAGGTTTGACTTTTAGGTAGTGACGGGAACTCTCCTCAGGTAAGAGATAAACCAAAGAGGGCAAGAAGTAAAACCACAGAAATACAAAGAGAAGTGAGCAGAAAGAAAGGCAATCTGAGGACTGAAAGAATAGAGGATCACATGCTGAAAAGACACAAATTGAGATAAAGACAAATAGAAAGAATGGTGGCAGGAAGCAGAATAAGAAAGATAAAGATATATTTAGACAATAAATGAAATGAGAAAATGAGAGAGAAAGCCACAGAAATAGAAACAGAAAGAGAATATGACTTTACCCATAGTGAAGAAAACTTTAGTTAGAAAAAGACATAATGGAGCTGTGGGGTCATTTGGGAAATAGACTATGGGTTGCAGATTTAGTAGGCATATTGATGCAATTGTCTTATGTATACATTTCAAGTAAGTGTTAATTTTTAAATTACAGAAAAATAGTGGGTAGATTTTAGCACATTTTGTATTAAGATGTAGTGCTGAAGAGAGTAAAATTATTAGAACAATATACCATTTACGAAGCAGGAAAAAATGGGTGTCATCTTCGGTGAACGATTTTGAAATTTATGACAATATTATAATGTCCTGTTCCGATTTTTTCCAGCAATTTTAAGGTAAGCTGATCAGTGAAAACTGCATTTTTGAGACCTTCAGCTAATATGTTGGAGAGGCTGTAAGAACATGGTCGTATCCTCAGTGGTTCTCCCTGAATTACTTAGAATAGGTGAGTGTGTGACATGAGTCTTTTCATGCCTCTCTGTCTTTTGAAACAGTTTTGTCATTACTCCCAGTCTCTTCCTGTTATTTTTCTTTCAACCTCAGTGTGATTAAATTGTACTAAAATAAACAAAGAACCACAAAGAATCATTGTCAATGACCTAGAAATAGTTCAGAAGAAAATGAATAGAGAAAAATATAAAACAATAAAGGGATAGAGAAAAAGTAAAAGGCATGACAGATGGGTCAGTGAAACGGTGAGAAAGGACAATTGCACACAGAAACAATGAGTGGGTCACGAGTATGGAGGGAGGGCATGGGAAAATATGGGGAGAAGTAGGTCAAAGGGCACAAACTTGCAGTTGTGTAGGATGAGTAAGTCTAAAGTCCTAATACACAGCATGAAGACTATAGTTAACAATATTGTATTGCATACTGAAAATAGGCAAGAGAGTATATTTTAGGTGCTCTTACCACACACACACACACACGGTAACTATGGAAGGTGATGAATAGGATGATTTACTTGACTGTAATAGTTATTTCACTATGTATATGTATGTGAAAACATTATATTGTACACCTTAAATATAGATAATGAAAAATAAGGAGTGAAAAAGCAGATATTCTTGCTTGTCCTAACTTCAAATCTGTGGACAGCACTACAACTGAAGTTTTCTATTTTTTTCTTTGAAACATAGTCTCACTTTGTTGCCTGGGCTAGAGTGAGTGCCGTGGCATCAGCCTAGCTTACAGCAACCTCAAACTCCTGGGCTAAAGCGATCCTTCTGCCTCAGCCTCCTGAGTAGCTGGAACTACAGGCACGAGCCACCATGTCTGGCTAATTTTTTGTTTCTATTTTTAGTTGACTGGCTAATTTTTTCTATTTTTAGTAGAGACGGGGTCTCAGTCTTGCTGAGGCTGGTCTTGAACTCCTCACCTCAAGTGATCCTCCCACCTCTGCTGCCCAGAGTGCTAGGATTATAAGCGTGAGCCATTGTTCCTGGCCTTGAAGTTTTCTAAATATTGAAATCTGCACATAGAGAATCTGCATGCACACAGAGGAGGGAGAAAGAAAATTCCAAAGAACTGTGAGTCACTTTATTCCTTGCAACTTATCTGATTATTTAAGAAAATGTGATTTATATCCTCCATGTGTTGGAAGAATTAAAAGAAAAAGCATGGAGTAATTTCTTGACAGGAGGTGAAAGAAACTATATCTCCATTGTGACCACAATATTATCTGTGTGTGTCTGTGTGTGCAGGTGCGTGTGTTCCAGGTATTTCAATGTTAATGCCTAGATTGGTTTTATGAGCTCAGCTATAGAACAGGAAGCAGAACAAAATTTTCTGAGTGACAATGAAGAAAAAATAAAGTCAGTTAGGGATGCTGAAGACTAGAGAGAAGAATGTTGCTTGGAGGTAAAAAAAGAAAAGAAGAAATACATGCTCTGAACAAGTATTCTGCTGGGTAGGTGTAGAATTTGGTCAGGGACAGACTGTTTTATCCAAGACAGGGGCCCAGTGAAAGTTCAGTTTAGAATTCTTGAGGCTGGAGAAGAGCATGAGGGCTCTGGCTCATAGAGGATGAGGGATGCCTAGACTGGGAAAAAGCAAGAGAAAGAGAGGAATCTTTCTTATCACATGGGGAGAATGGCTTTGTATTTCCTTCTGTTCCTCAGGTATGGATTCCAAATCAAGTCCTCTGCGGAATCCTAGGTTGTGCAGTCTAGGAACTTTCAGTCGTGACACCATAAAGTGGAGAGAGGAATAAGTCAACAGTAAAATTAAAAACAAAAAACAAACAAACAAAAAAACCTTTTTATTAAATATAATGGAGAAATAAAAAGTCACTGCTAAATACCTGGAGTCCTATGTTGTGAGTTTGAGGCCACATTTGGAAAGATTTTTACTTTAAGCTAGGGCTGAGTCTTATGTTAGGCTTTCCAGAGGTCAGAGACTAAGGGTCTAGCAGGGAAGACAAGAGAGATGCTGAGATGCTACTGCAGAGATGAGGATCAGATGCAACAAACAAGGTAAGTGAAGAATTTTCTCAGGAACAGTCAATGGGGCTAGTATAGGGCTAAAATAAAGAACCAGAGGACAGAGGGGCAGAAAATCCCCTAGTGTGTAGCTGCTGTCCCCAGTGCCATCAACCCAGGGTATAGCAAGGGCAACACTGGGATCCAGCACAGCAGGAGAGGCTATCACAAGAGAGATTGCTGAGGAAAAGCAAAACCAGACACTAGAATCATTTTTTGAAATAGGAAGAAATAATTTGGTTATTTCTAAGAGGCACTGTTGGTGAATACTTAGGATGGTGTTTATGAATTATTGTGGCTTCTTGAAAGTAGGTGAAAGTGGGTCATAAAATTGGAGAATCACTTAATATTTGGGTTGACCATTCTTTTAAAATGTTATGCTAAGCATCACTTCAAGAAAATAAGTAATGAATGAAAAATGGTGAATAAACTGGAAATGTACCTATTTTACTTAAGATATGTATAATTGATAATGAGTCTTAAGTGTGCCCATTATTTTGTATAAGAGCAAACAAGAAAACACCTTTAAAATAATTTTTACAGTTACAGGTGGCTTTATGCCCTAAAGATTTGTTTTTGTCACTCAAACACACACACACATATACTTGTATATATAGTTTTTGTTTTGTTTTTTTACCACAAGGAATTTTGAGGTTAGGGAATAGTTGCTATACTAAATAGCTCAAAACTATGCTCATATTATAAAAATCAGCTCAAAGAGTGTTTTGGGATTATGTTTTTTTTCCCTTTTGTTCATGCCTTCTTTTTATATAATGGAGTATGTATCTTTTATCACTAAAATATTTAATATTTAAAATGTTTTCTTATTACAAATGATTAAATAAAATAAATTTGAAGGAAAATTATGTTGAGTCCTTGGAATCAATTCAGTTGTCATGAATGAAAAGATAGCCTAGAGCATTAACTGATTAACTCAAGGACATTACTGATAGCAAGCTTATACAAATCCATAGATATTTACTATGATTTTTCTCTCTTTTTATCCTTATATTACATAGTAACATTTCTTTATTTATTCTTGTGTTGCTTAAATTTTCAGTGTCCTCGATACACACCCAACAGAGTTCTTGACAGAAATGACCATATTTGCGTTGTCCACGCTTCTGTTGCAGACTTTGGTGCTCTTTAGTATTGGGAAATGTACCTTACATGAGGCTCATAAGAGATGCTTCCTGTTTTTCTGTGTCAGGTTAGAGGAAAGATGTAGGTCCAGATTCCACTCTTTGTGCTCGCAAGAGATAACTC
>CAUYRT010076012.1:0-18358 GCA_963574885.1 Lepilemur ruficaudatus
GAATGGAGGGGATTTTGCTGATGACTGAAGGTGAGTTCCAGAAGGCCTGGTCAAAGGATTTCAGGATGGAGACAGGAAGGAGAATGTCCAGGGCTGTATGAAGAAGTAACCAGGAAATCTCTAGGCTGTTTGTGGTGACTGACATTCCATAGGATAAATGGCCATTAAAAAGTGTTTTCTAATGTAATTTGTTCCCCACCCTGGGTATCTCTACCTATTTAACAGAGTAGGCTGGGGAACAAAGAGGGTTCTCTCCTCAATGAGACCAGAAGCAGCCCAAAGCCAGGCTCCATTTTTTACAATAGAACAGGTGGGAGCCTCAGGTTAAGTTCATAGGCGCCCTCAGACCAAGCTCATGGCTATAAACAGTACACCTCTAACCTTGGGCCAAGCTCATTGCTATAAACAATGCACCTCTAACTTCTTTTTCCTCTTTCTTAAAAAAGGGGAAAAACAATAACAGAGAAAGACAAAAGCATTCAGAAAGAAGATTCAATGGGGGAAGGGTCAGAGACAGGCAGAAAACAAAGACAGAAACCAAGAGGGGCAATATTCTTTTCAATCGAGACAGTCATTATTTATTAAAAAAAAAAATTTCCAAGGGTTGGGTGCTGGGCAAAGTGGTGCACATGCATTGTCTCAAGTAGAGAGTATTAGACCCCATTTGACAGATGAGGAAACTGAGGCCCAGATGGGTGAAGTAGATGGCTCATGGTGTCATAGCTAGTTTTAACTGGTCGGGTCAGGATTCGGCTTCTATGTCTGGGATGTCTAGTCTGTCTGAGAGGGAGACAGACAGAAATAGACGGAGACTGGCCGGAGGGGTAGGATGGGGTGATATGGAGACAGGCACGCACGCAGACGATCATGTGAGCTGCAGACCTGCACAGAATCGTTTCCCAAGACACTGGGGCGGGCACAGGAGTACCGCAGGGTACTCACCTGGTTGCCGTCTGGGGCCGCAGGAGCACTCGGCCTCCCTTTGCTACCCGCGCGATCCTCTGCAACCCGCTGACCTAGGGTTGAGAGGCCGCCCAGGTAAAAGCTCGCCTAGACCCCACCCCTCACGCGCTCCAGCCCGGCCTATTCCCGCCGCCACTCCCCCCAGCCCGGTCTTTACGACCACTCACCCGACACCTCTAGCCGCCGTCGGTGCAGCGGCTGCCGCGCGAACAAATACAAGGCGCTGGCAGCGAGATCTCGAGAATACACTGGACGCGTCCCTCCCGAATACACTGGACGCGTCCCTCCCGCTGGCCGGAGCGCGAGCCGGGCCACAGGCCTACACCGCTACCGACGGCTCCCGGGCTCCCATTGGAGGAGTGCCCTCCTGCCTTCCCTAGGATTGGCTGCAGATGGAAACACTTTATTTTTACCCCCTAGGCTGGGATCCAGGCAGAAGAAAACTCCGCCCCTTCGGGGACTCTCATTGGTTTGCGAGCCAAGCCCACCCTTTACTAGGATTGGCCAGGAAAGGAGAGCTCGTCATTGCCCTTTGCCTGTCTATCTATCCGACAGCGTTTCGGGGGTTAGTTGGGAACACGCAGGCGCGAAGCCCAAAGCCAGGCGAGGCGTGAGTCACCGAATAATTAGAGACCCTCAGCTTCTTGACGTCTTACTCTCCGTAAGCCACCTTGCACTTCCACCGCTCTGCTAAGAGACAGGACTCTGCCCCCAGTCGCCCACAGCTCCACACCCATCTGCAGGGATTTCTGAGCTAGGTTGCTCTCGCTCAAAATGAGCAGAGTTCCTAATTCTCTGGAGGATGAGGTAGTTTTGGGCGTGTGGCGCGTCACTCACTAGCCTCTGCTACTTACTGAGACATTGGTCAAGTGACAGCCTTGCTAGGAGCCTCAGTTTAACCATCTTTGAAATGGGAAGATATTTAAATTTTTTCCTCACAATGTTGTGAAGATTAAATGAGAGAACATAAATTAATTGTCTGGGACATGAATAATTGAGGTCTCTCCTCCCAATTCTTGCCTTTCCCAACCTTCAGGTGAGGGACCATGGCCCAGAGAAGCAAACTTGAAGTCACACAGCAATAAAACCCAGAATAAAACCCGGGTTTCCATCTTCCAAAGGAAAACAGTTTAATAAGGAAAGAGAGAGGAGAAGGACCCTCCTATTAGCAGAGGTTCCTAATTTGGTTTCCAAAGACCTCCAACTGAGTCTGGGGACAGGGTTTGGAGGGGTCCATGAATTTGGATGGGAACAAATTTACATCTTTATATTCTCTCTCCTAACTGAAATTTAGAGTTTTTTTCAATAAAGAATGTAACTAACCATAATAGTAATAGCAGTATTGGTGACTGTCACCAATAGAAATCAGAGATTTTTCATATCACATTGTAGATGTTGCAGATCTCTTGAAACATCATATAATCTCATCACTACTTTAAAATCATGATAGTCATGAGACCCTCTATTAGATCTTATGATTTAATAGATTAATGGGGAACACATACATTACTATAGCACATATTTGCTTTTTCCATATTTTAATAATTTTATTTCAATATAATGTTTCCTTTGTAATTCTAGGTATTTTATGAATTTAAAAGATTTTTTTTTCTGAGAAAAGGTCCACAGGCTTCACTAGGTCACCAAAGGGGTTCACGGCACAAAAAATGTTAAGAATATTTGTCTTGAACTCTGGGCTTCAGGAGGACAAAGACTTGGTCTATCTTGTTTCCTTGCTGTATCCCTATCACCCGGTTCAGTATCGGGCACACAGTAGGTGCTCGATGAATGTTTACTCAATGAGTGAATAATAGGATTCTTTCCCAAACATCCTGTACATTCCCAATTGAGGAGTCAGTGCTGGCCCTTTTGGTCACCTAAGAAGGCAAGACATTCCCGAATCTAGTTTTGTCCCTGATTCTGCTCACAGATGTGGGTGGCACTTTAAAGGTCTGGCCCCAAGAGATCCTGGGAACCTCATGCCTAGGAGCAGGGTCCTCTGCTGCAGAGGAGCAGAGTAAGGTATAAAGGATATGAAGACAAGCATTTTCAGCATGGCAACAGGTCCTGTGGCACACGGGGCCCATGACTCCTCATCTTCCTCCTGGTTTCTATTTAAGGTCCCAGCAAATGGGGCCTGTCTTCTCTGGTCTTCAGTGAAGACTATATCTTGGAGCTAGATGTGGCTGGCCTTAAAGACCTCCTAGAACAGCCCTCCCTTTTGGAGGTCCAGACTGAGGAGTGAGCGCACAGAAAACAAGATGTCACTCTGGGCAAAGAGCATCCTTTTTCCCATGCCTCAGCCCAGGATGTGAGCACCCGGGCTAACTATATTATAGAACCCCCCAATTGACTTCTAAGAGTATCCCTGAAGATGAAGATCAGAGGCCCTCTCTGAAAGGGTGGATGAAGAGGAGTCTCAAATGCCAGGATGAGTGGCTGGGGATTTGACTAGAGGGAAAGAGAGGAATCAGGAAAGAGCATGATGAAGTCCAGACTTCAGAGACCTGCTTCAAGGTAAGGCACCATCTTGGAACCTTAGGCAGGTTGCTTCTGGGCTGATCCCTCAGTACGATTAGCCTAAGTTTGTAGATGGGAAAACTGAGGCCCTTAGAGAGGACGAGGAGATTCACACAAGGTAGGGCAGATTGAGGCAAGGGTAACCAGGCTGGCTATCTCTGATTGGCTGGGATCCTCTGGCCAGACTGACTTCTTCCTGGCCCACTCCAGGGCCTTTGCCCCTGATGCTTCCCCCATCTCTCATCTTCACCCCAGACTGGCTCCAGATATTGCACATAGATGTCTCTTCTGCACTAGATGCCTTGACTTAGGATCCTGCACGCTCAGCTCTGGCCCTAAGGTATTGCATTACCTAGGGCAAGACATTCCCTTTCTGAGCCTCAGTCCTCTCCCCACCTCTGAGAGTCAAGGTCAGAACCACCAGCATCAAAACCTCCGTCTTCTCCCCCAAACATTTATCAAAATCATGGAGATTTATGTCCAAGATCTGATGTTTCAACCATTTCACAGAGGAGGCACAGAGTGGGCCTTGGAAGGGGCCTTGCCAAAAGTTCCACACCAACCTGGTAGTCATCTCAACTCCTCTCAAACCCTCTCCTATAGCTAAAGCCTGTTAAGTCCAACATCTTAAAAGCTCTCATAGAAAAGACAACTTTCTCATGCAAAAAAAATCCAATTAATTTATGTAGATACTTTCCTCTCAAGGAAATGGAGCATAACTCCCTACTCCCTAAGCATGGGCTGTGCTTAGCTTCCTTCCAAAGAGTACAGAATGGAAAATGGAGGAAAGGAGTCACTTTACAGTGGAGAAACCTGACAGACACTACGTCAGCCAGGTGATGAAGTTAACATCAACAGTGGTAAATAATAGTGTGTATCCTTGATACGATGTGATGAGAATGGCATTTGACTTCTGTGGTCTTCCTTCCTCACATCCATAACTCCAGTTTAATCATGAGAAAAACATCAGACAAATCCCCATTAAGGGACATTCTACAAAATACCTGACCAGTACTCCTCAAATGTTGACTCTAGGTCATCAAAAACAAGGAAAGTCTGAGAAAGTGTCATAGCCAAGAGGAGCCTGAGGAGACAAGATGACTAAATGTAGTATGGTGTTCTGGATGGGATCCTGGAACAGAAAAAGGACATTAGGTTAAAACTAAGGAAATCTGAATAAAGTATAGACTTTAGTTAATAATAATATACTGATATCAGTTAATTGTGACAAATGTGTCACACTAATGTAACATGTTAATAATATGGGAAACTGGCTGTGGGCCATCTGGGATTCCTCTGTGTTATCTTCGCAATAATTCTGTAAATTTAAAGCCATTCTGAAATTAAAAGCTTTTTTTTAAAAAAAACTCTCCCATATCTGACCCCCATCATGCCGCTCTCACTTGAGGTCTAGTGTTCACTTCCTCACTGCTCTCCCTCCCTCCAATCCGTTCTCCTGGTAGCCAGCAGAGGGCATTCTCTAAAACGCAAATCTGACCGTATCTGAAGCCTTCCAGCAAAATAAAGGCGTTGGGTGGAAATTTCTGGACGCATATTGTAATAGACAGACCTGGACGTCTGTATAAAAGTTATCATTATGATCCAAAACGAATCTGGGAAATATTTCTAGTGTCAGTTGAAATAAAATCACTGTATCCAAAATTTAATATTATAACTCAGCCTTTCCAAGGTCTTCCAGATAAAGCCTGCCTTTTCTATGTCCAACTCCCGACCTCCCCACCCTGTCACACTGCTACATAGTAATTTCCCTTTGTTTTTCCTTTATCTCTACGGACACTCCTCGACCTGAGCCGTCTTTTCCTGCCCTCTCCCCCAGGCCTAGCTCCAGAGATCTCCCTCGTAAAGCAGATCCAGCGCTCCTTCCCAAAGAGAGCGCTCCTGCATGATTGCGTTGTGACGTCAAGATCGAAGTCTTTTTTTTTTTTTTTTTTTGCTTAATGCGAACGAGAAAAATAGATTCCGCTGGCTCCCCCACGCCCTGCTCACACTATGCCGGAGGAAAGGTTTGACGCACTATAAATTAAAAGATGAATCATTGAATAAATGGATGTTTCAGGGCGCAGGGTGTCTGTGCGCGTGCGCCACAGGGTAAGGCGTGGGAAGCTCTTTGCTACCTGGCTGGGCTCGTTGCGGACATCAGGAGTGGGAGGAGCTTCCTCAGCCTCGCCTTGCCATTGGCCGGGAGGGCCCGCATTGTTCTGACGCAACGCCTCTGCGGCCCCGCAGAGCTCGCCCCCGCCTGCCCCTGCCCCCGCCACTGCGGTGCTGCAGGCCGCTGCGCAGTCTGGGCGGCTACTTGGGCGCCTGCGGGGCGACTGGCCGCCGCGGACCGCGCGCCGGGCGGAACAAAAGACTCGAAGGGGCACTTTGAATTTGCTCAGAATTTTATTAGGATTACCAGGGTTCACAGGGAAAGAGGCGGGCCTTCTGGGGGAGGGGAGCAGGAATACCGCAATGGCGAAATGGCCTGGCAGAAACACCTAGGCGGGCTAGCGGGCACGACTGGAAAAGGAGCGGGATGGCGAGGGGAAAGGGAGAGAACTTGGGAGAACAGGGTGGCAGCAGCGCCTCCAAGGGCACTGCGAGGCTGTGACGAAGGCCACAGCAGCCCTCCCCGTTTTGGGATCAGGGTGTCCACTCCACACAGCACGGGGAGAGGGGCTAGGGCCAACACTTGACGAGGAGAAGGGGCTAGAGGGGCCCTGACCAAGGCATCACAATAAATACGTTTAGCAGCACACAGAAGCCTGCGGGGAAGGAGGGCCAAAAGAAGGGGGTTATCCCCCTTTCCCTCCCCCCAAAATAAGAACTCTGCAATTACTAAACCATAAAAATAAACTTTAAACCCGTGTACGAAGTCGGTCACCCCCCAGAAGTGCAATGTGGGGCCGCGCGGCCCTAGCTGAGGGAAGAGGGTAAACGGGGTAGGGGGTGGGGGATACAGAAAGGAGACCCCTGCGAAGGTAAGATGTTTAGCAGGGGTAAGATGTTTATCCGGTTTTTCCCATGTTCCCCAGGTTGGCCCAAGCGTTTGGGACCTGAACCACCTCCGCCAGGTCAGAGTCTTCAGAATCTTCTCCTTCATCCCAGTCATCCTCACTTCCTCCCACTTCATAGCCTCCTTCCTCATAGAAGTCCTCGCCTTGCACGCTGCCTGCATAGGGGAAAGGCAAAGAAGGGGAAATGAAGAGGGCAGTTACAAGGGCAAGTAGATGTGAGCCAGGGCTTTTGGGGACCTGGGACCACTTGACAAAGTGACTCTGCTTGGAACAAGCAGCTAAGTGTGTGTGTGTGAACTCAAGCAAGCCCAGAGTGAGGGAGGTGGGAGGGAGGCAGGAAGGCAGGGTGGGCTCCCTGCCTCTGTCCTGTCAAATTTGATACATCTTTCAAAGTAGTTTTTTCTCCCCTCTGTATACGTCAATGTGTCTCTCTTCCTGAGCGCCATCCTCAGCTGAATAAACCTTCTATTCATCTCCAGGCAGCTCCTTTCCCCCAGTGTGATCCAAACAGACCCCAGTCTGTCTTCTTCAGCCCAATTCCCCACCTCCACTCCCACCCCAGGGCTGAGCAGACAGCTTTGCTTCCCCTTCTCTGAAAGAAGAGCTGCCATCAGGTGGGAGGGGAAGAGGACTGAGAACTCCCTGAGTTTCCCTGCCCTACCTGAAAATATATCTAGATTGAGGCTGCTCATTCATTCAGTGCCTCCTTCCTTCGTGCCCTGCCCTCAATGGAAGTTTGCCAGAGACCCCATGGCCAAAAACTCCAGGAGTGGTTTTTCTGTCCCTTCCGCCTCCCCCAGGGGCCCGCTTCTCTTGTCTGCCTACAGCCAGGCTCAAACACCTCCTTTCAGGCCAGCCAAGCCTGAACCTTAGATACTGCCTTCTCCCTCAAACTCCAGTATGCAACCCTTCCTCAGCATTTCCCAAAATGCATTCTTCAGTGGGCAGTGAAAAATGGCATCTGTGGTCAAGAGGTTTGGGAAATATTGGGTTCCACAGGTTTAATAGGGTTTTTTTACAGCAGGACTTCTCAGAGCCTTTAAGGTGCTAATGTACATGTGACTCTACAAGAGGATGATGTTGTATGCAGTTACTTCTCCAACTGACCACTGACCGTTTTGTGAGAAGCAGCTTTCAGAAAAGGTGAAGGATCCCCAGGAGACAATTTTGGAAACCCTGCCCAACTTACCAGTATTTTCATCCTTCCAGGTCTTTGTTTACATGATCCCTTCCAATGAGAATGCTCCATTAATGCTCCACAGTGTGAATAAAGCCTCCAAGTCAAATGTCATCTCCTTTCTCTAGCTCTCCCCTTCCCACCCTTGGGGTGGAATTAGCTGCACCTTCCTTTAGGTTCACAGGGCACAATGTTCACTTCACGCTCAGTTCCCCAAGCAGGCCTGGGAGTTCCGAGAAGGCCAAGGTTGGGTACAGAGTGTGCTGAATTGCAATGTGTTTTCCCACTCCCCCACCTCTGTGTGAACCTGTTGTTTTTAGTTTTCCACCCACTGTCTTTTGCTATGTTATAACCTATCTATCCATCACATAGAACTAAAAATGTTTCTTTGGTTTTGTTATATTTGTAAGTTAAATGTTTCCTGGCCTTCCCTTGTTTAAAAAGTTGCACAGAATGCTTTTTATTTCCTCCATTAAAGCAGATTGTGTTCATGCCTTGATACCCTGACCCTGGTCAGGCTTTCTCTGAGAGAAGAGAAAGGAAAGAAGGGGGGGGCGGTGGCTAGCTCACCTTCCTCCACTGATTCGTCCGAGATGATCTGTATCTCGTCCTCATAGGCATGCTGGTTGATGCTGTAATATTGATCTCTGTCAAAGTCGTCAATGACATTCCGGTAATACCGAATGTCTCTGTCATCATCATCGCTGCCTTCATTGTCACCTTCATTGCCGTCATCATCACTACCTTCGTTGTCACCTTCATTGCCATCATTATCTTCATCATCACTGCCCTCATCACTGTCACTGCTGTACTGGTTGTTGCCAATGCTGCCCTGGTTGCCACCTCTGAGGTTCTTGTTGTCACCATCAGCTTTCTCACTGTTGTCATCAGGGTTCTCTTCATTGTCATTAGTGTTCTTGTTATTGTCTTCAGGGTTCTCATTGTTGTCATTGGCATTCTCATTGTTGTAAGTGGTCTTGTTGTCATCAGCGCTCTTGTTGTTATCAGTGGTCTCATTCTTGCGGACCTCATTGTGGTCAGGGCTCTCATTGTCACAGACGTTCTCATTGATGTCAGTTATCTCGTTGTCAGTGGTCTCAAAGTAGTCAGTGGTCTCCATGAAGTCAGAGATCTTGATGTCATGAATGGTCTCATCAAGGTCTGAGATCTCGCTGAAAATGTCTTCCACTGCATAATAGTCAGGAGCATCTTCCACGATCACCACTTCACACTGATTCTTGTTTTTACTGTAGGAAAGAAAGCCTGGGGCTGAGAATGGGGTTGGTGGGAAGGGGTATACCCATGGTAGACACTAAAAGATGGTAAGTAACTGGGCAGGGAGTAGACTATAAGGGTTCCCAGGGGAGAGGCTAGGGTGGAAAGAGTCCTATTTCTGCCCCTGTGTAACCTCAGGCCATTTCTGGACATTGTTCCCCCTTTGTAAAACATATTGCACTGGATTGGCTCCATAAATCCAGTGCGACTCTAGTCTAGTCTTTGCCCCAACCTCAACAAACTACCTCTCAGCCACTAAACCCCTATCACCTTTTCTTCGATTCTTGCTTCTTTCTGTTTGTCCTGTAGCCCCCTTCTCTCATCATGTAGTAGCGTAAAGGGTTGACCCATAGGTCATTCTTGATAATCTGTTGAAAGGGGGGGGGAAGGAGAACAGAGCCATAAATACAAGCCCCAGCCCAGACCCTACTCCCAATTTCCTGGGCACCCAGGGACAAGCCTAGGAAGGCTTTTTCTGGTGATGCCAGGAAAGGCCCCACCTCAGCAATCCTGTCAGCCTCTGGGAGGCTGTGGTTTGAGAACCAGCTGAAGAAGCTGTGGCTGGTGTCCTGGTTCCCATGCCTGTGGGCCTGGGGTTCCTGGCCCCGGTGCCAGCGGATTGGGGTGGAGTGAGATACCAGCCGGCCTGGTGGAAGAAGAGACTATTAAGAGGGGGCTGAACAAGGATAGATTGGCAGGGGGCGCATATTTACCCTGGGACTGCCTCTTACCGGAGCGGTTGCGCTGGAACTCCTTGACAATCACCATGTTTGTGAAGTAGGGGTTTGTCTGGAAGTACAGCTTCATTTTGTAGCCCATGGAGATGTGTCTTAGATCCTGTACCTGCTCAGGGTGGGGGTGATGCTGGAATATGTCCCCCCCACCCCATGGCCTTTCCCCCCTCACCTCCAAGGACCAGATTCCTTGCCTGGTCCTATTAACGAATGTCTCTTTGGCCTGACCTGCAGATTGGTCAAGTAGCGGAAAATGTCTTCATCACGTCGGTTGATCAAGATTGAAATTCTGGGGTGGTTGAGGAACTGATGAGTGGAGCAGTTTAGGTCAAGGATTGACTATCCAGTGAAAGGAAGGGAGGGAAGATGGGGCAGAGCAAAACAAGAGAGAGGCTGGAACAGGATTCCCTCTGTGTTCATATGATGTGTGTGGAGCAAGTGGGTCATGGGACATGAGCCATACTTTTATTCCCATGATAAACCTGTGTTACGTGGCTTTGCTGGGTGCTGAGGGTCTATGTCCCTGTGATATTTGTCTCTGGGTACTGAGGGCTTGTGTTCACAAAATGCTGTATGTCTGGGTGCTGAAGGCCCGTGTCCAAGTGATGTTGTATCTGGTTAGTGAGGGCCTGTGGTCACATGATATTGTGTGTGTGGGTGTGGAGGGTCTGTATCCACATATTCGTGTGTGAATGGCTCTGAGGACTTGTGTCCAAGTGATGCTGTGTGTCTGCTGAGGACCTGTGGCCACTGTCTGGATGCTGAGGTCCTATGTTTACATGATAGTGTGTTCCTAGGTGCTAAGGGCCTGTTATCATATGCTTCTTTGTATGAGGGTGCCAAGGATTTGTATCCATGTAATTCTGTTAGGATGTTAAACTCATGCATTCCTAACATGTGACATGTATGTACATGTGTCCCCCAGAGATGAGCTTAATAATCACTATTAGTGAATGAGATTCTTCCTACTCTCCCCTTTCCTTCATTTAACTCCTTAATCTCCATGCCAGATGTTCCCTCTCCAGACCCTTCAGGGGCTTGAGCTCCTCTTTAGTCCCCTTCCCCCCAAAGCAGGTCACTCAGCCAGGATTGGGGTCTCCTAATGTCTAAGCAGAGACCTAGGCTTACAGAGCTCTATGGCTTAGGCATCCTCTCTGGCCGTTTCTGTGCTGTGTACCATTCCCCTCCCTCTTCACTGTCTCTGAGTCAGTGTATCTTCTGTGTGCCCCTCCCCTCCTTTCACCTTCTCTGGTCCAATTTTTCTGCAGTGTGCCCCTCTACCACCCTCCCCCTTTCACCGTCTGCGATCCATTTTTTATGCTATGCTCCTCCTCTCCCCCCTTTCCCATCTGTGGTCCAGTATTTGTACTGTGTGCCCCCCTCCCCCCTTCATCGTCTCCAGTCCAGCTTCTCTGCTGTTTTGCCTTCTTCAGCCAGTCCAGGCAGTCTTCTGATAGGGGGCCCGCCCCCACCGCTGGCCCTCCCCCACACCCTTCCACCCTTTCTGTCCCTCCCCCCACCTCCCCATTCCACTCATGGGCTTCTAGCCCATGAGTATCGATGAGAAGGATACTGCTTTGACCCAGAAGCCCGGGATATGCTGGATGATGAGGTCTCTGCGCTCCAGGAAAGGTCTTCGCATCTGGATGAACTTGCGCTTGAGACGCAGGAAGGCCTTGCCTGCCTTGATGTTAACAGCCTCCAGGTCCAGCTGAATATTCTCCAGCGCCTGCAGGATGCTCTCCATCCTCTCGGCATTCCTCTCTTTGCTCTCCTTCTTCATTTTCCTCTGCCTCCTCCTCCTCCTCCTCCTCCTCCTGCTGCTCCTCAAACCTTCCTGTTCATCCTCATCATCATCTTCCACTAGGATGACAGCCTCTTCCCTGTTCTTTGGACCGACTAGCCTCTGGGGCCCCCACCCCTCTACGCTACAGGTTTCTAGGACCTTCTCTCCAACAGGGCTGCTGGGATCCACAACCTGAAAGTCGATTTCCAGGCTTTCCCCAGAGACCTCAGCAGGGGGGAGTATATCCAGGCTCTCCACGGGAGGGGGCGCCTCCCCGTAGCCTGACTCGATCGTAGAATCCCACTCGGGACCCCCAGAACCCAGGGTGAAGTACGCACGGATTCCCCCCTCCTCGAGAATGATATAGGGCATCGCCGGGGGCAGCACGGGGCCCAAGCCCACCCCCCTCATGTCAGCCAGCACCTGTGCCGCCTCGGTTTCCTCCCGGAGCCTTGGGCGCTGCTCGGGTGGAGGCAGGGGCAGTCGCAGGAGCGGCGGCGGCGGCGGCGGCGGCGGGGTGTTGCGCTGAGGCGGCTCAGAGCTGCTCAGGCGACGGGTCTTGGCCGGAGGCCCCTCATCCGGGCGATCCATGGTGACAGCTCAGGGGATGGCACTCGCCCCTTCGCTCTCCGCCGGGCCGCCGCTGCCAGGCACACTCGAAGCGGAGCCGCCGCGACTCACGCGACCAGCTCTGCCGACCGCCTCGCTCTGGCGTTCCCTCCCACAGCGCCTGCCCTACTCCCTCCGCGCCGCGCCAAGCACCAAGGTCCCGCCCACTCCCTGACGCAAGGGGCCCGCTCTGTCTCGCCATTGGCTGATGGCTGCCGCGGCGCCGCTCGCCCTCCCTCGACCCCTGCCCGCTCTCACGCAATCTGCTTGCCAACACTACACATCATCACTTTCCGATTGGCTCCCCTCGGAGCCGCCAATCAATGGGCTGACT
The DNA here is from genome assembly GCA_963574885.1 of Lepilemur ruficaudatus. Taxonomy (NCBI): domain Eukaryota; kingdom Metazoa; phylum Chordata; class Mammalia; order Primates; family Lepilemuridae; genus Lepilemur; species Lepilemur ruficaudatus. The sequence continues at coordinate 12,419 of CAUYRT010076012.1, forward strand.
CCCCCGGAGTCTGCAGGGCGATTGGCTGCGAGGAAAGCTAAGGGAGCGAAGCCCCCTTGCAGCGTTTTATCCAATGGGAAAAGTACCAGTGGTTCTGAAGACCGAAAAACAAGACGAAAAACAAACGCAGGCGCTGAGCAGAATGTGCTGGAATAAAATAGGGAGAGCCTCGCTATCATTTCCCCCGCCCCCCTCCCCTCAGCAACTACGCACTTTTAAAATCGGCCCCTTCCCCCACCCCTGCTTCTGCCCGGGGGGCGAGCTCTGCTGTAGCCCCCGGGGCTGGCGCCACCCCATGCGCGCCTGCTCTTTAGGCACCCAGGGCGTTTGGTTTGGGGGCTAGGTTCTGACGTGGAGCTTTCCATCTCTGCAAAATGGCTCTAGAAATAATAATCACGCACCAAAAAAGTAAATTCCTCTGCGTCATAAAAAAGATTGTCATTCAGCTCATCTGCTAGATTTTTCTAGGACCTTCTGTGTCTTCAGGTACTGAACATTTCTCCTCCTTTCCATTTTCCATCCTTTCCTCACCCTTTTCCCCAAGTGTACGCTGTTCTTAATCGTATTTTAAGATTTTTTTTTTTTAAAGAAAAAACAAGATGGATGGTCTTTTATGAGGCATGGTAGTGGAGGTCTGGTATTGCTTCTGGGATTCACGCCACGGGTGTGCCCCTCACTTTGTAACCCTAACCAAATCACGGCCCCTCTCTGAGCTTCAGCTTCCTGTCCTCCAACTTAGGGATCCCTAAAGAGAGGTGTAGGTAACTGCCCATAGCAGCCATTTGTGGTGGCAGAGAACTGGAGGCAACCTAGGGATCCATCACCAGGAGAATGGATAGGAAAAGGGTGATATATGTTTTAAGATGGACCACTGGAATTAATTAAATCTGTATACGGCAACATGGCTGGATCTCTCAAAAACAGAATGTTTGAGTGAAAAAAGAAACAGAACAAGATTTAGTACAATACTGTTTATGTAAATTAAAACACACAACAATACCATATATTTTTCACAGATACACATATATGTAAATAAACACATGAACGGTGGGTTGGAGGGACATACATTGAAATACACAAGAGTGGGTGGCTATGTGGCAGCGGATGGGATCAGGGATGGGTGATGAAGGGGACAAAACAAAACAAAATAAAGAAAAAAAGAGCCTCGCATGAACCAATGATGATACAGTGTGCCAAGAACTGAGGAACATGGTCAACTCAATTCTGTGCACCTGACAGAATAAATAAATAGATAATAAATTAATTGAGTGCCCAGGGAGCAGGCTGGCTGGGTAGACTCCCAGGCTTGGGTGTTTTTCCCCCCTGTGACACTCCTCCCTCTGATTTTGGTCAAAGCTGACCGAAGTCCCAGCTGTATCCAGTGGACCCTTAGGAAGGGCTCCCATCCCAGGCTGAGCAGTCCCTCCGGAAGCCGTTACTTTGTGAAAGGCATTTCCTAACCCCATCAGTTCCCCCCACATTTGATCTCCAATTCCCAGTCCCCCATTGATGTCCAATTTCAGGAACATCTTGCTTGAACTTGGAAAGGAGACTGAGACCAGTGTTAGGAGTGGTACCTGGGGCTCCAAGCTTTAGGAGGAGATGAGGTTCTCAAGTTCCCTGTCCCCTTCCTGTGCTGAGAGCCCAGGCCAAGGGCAGCGATCTTAGGAAATGGGGGTCTACCCTCTTGCTACATACATACCTACCATTGCCAAGTTCCATCTCCCGACCACCGCTCTTCTTCCTGCTGCAGGCACATACTCTAGTTTGTCTTCTCTCAACTAGGTGCGTGCGTATGTGTGTGTGTGTGTGTGCATGCGTGTGCAGTATGTTTCCACATACAGGCATTGGCTCACATGTGTGCACGAGGCACGTTTTCCTCAGAGGTGCCTCCCCACACAAAGTTACACAGACACACACTGTCACACTCAATCATACCTCCCTACATGTGGTCACACAGACAGGACACGCAGACACAGACACACACACACAGCCAGAAAGAGAAAACATCCAATATAGCATTGTTCATTTCAGTTTTTCCATTTACAAAATCCAGTGGTGAATCCAGGCAGTTAGAAAAAAGAAACAGAGGAAAACCCTCCTGAATGTACCCTATTTACCCCCCCACCCCCTTGGTTTTCCCACCCCACCCCCTCGGAAAGGCACCCCCATCACTATCACTGAGAGAACAGGTCCCCCCACTCCCGGCCTCTCAGCCACTCTGGCCTGCCTTTCCAAGGCCACTACGCAGCCAGGCTCATTAATGTCTCTCCTGCCTCAAGTGCCGAGTGCCATCCCCATTCCTTTTGGGTGAGGCTTCTCCAATTCTGGGGCTGTCTTGGGGTAGGGAGGGAGCTTGGGACAAGGGCTTCTATTGAGAAGGGGGAGTGGGGGTGGATAAATACAGAACCTGCCCTGCTTGCAGGAAATGGGGGGAGGGCAGAGAGCTTGGGCAAGCCCAGGCAAAGGAGCAGCAGCTTGGCTCACCAATGGCCTTGGCCTTGAAGTACTCCCAGAGTGGGCTCTGCCCCAGGGAGGGAAGCTTGGGATCTCACACCCGGAGAATCTGGCTGCAGTCTGCTCCACTTTGGGTGTAGGTAAGGATGGAGGGAGAAAGGGGGAGGGGCTGTTGGGAGGAGGAATGTTGGGTCTGAGGGCCCAGAAGGCTGAGGGCTACCAAGGAGGGGCTTGAGGCCCCTGAGGCTTGAGGGGGACAAAAAGAGGTTGGATAGGAATGGACTAGAGACCACAGTACCTTGGAGTTTGTACCACTATCAGTTACCAAGGCCAAAAAAGAATTTTCATCTTCTGAAGAGTAGTGTTGACCCAGGTGGAAATTTCAGGTTGACTTCAGCTCTGACTCGAGGCTCTGTGGTCCGGCTACTCTGGGGAGTTTGGCAGCTCCACTACACTTCCTTGGGGGGCTGCTCCTGCCTGTATGGCACCCACATCAGCCCTAGCAGGGTTAAATGAATTTCCATCCTCAGGAAGAAGAGTTGGGGGCCCGGGATCCAGAAGGCAGCATGAGAGAATGAGGCCAAGCTCAGGTCTCTTCAGCTTGAGGAGTTCAGCTCACATCCTGCTTTTCACCTAGCCTGGGCCCATCCCGGGGGCCCATCTCCCTACCCTCTTGGCTTCTCCAACAGATGCACGAGAACCACTTGGGAGGTCTGGACATGGTGGGGAAGGAGAGGAGACTGGGCTTGGGACCAGGGTTGGCCTAAAACAACATTGCACACAACATAGCAAGTAAACATCCCTGCTCCCTGGGGGCCCAGCACCCCCTTTGGTCCCTCTTGTCAGCAGCCTTGGATCAATTTCTCCCTAAACATCCAGGCCTTGCTAAAGGACTTGGAAGAGGAGGGTGCCTGGGAGCAGAGGGGGCAATAAGAGCTCTGGAAGTCTATTTTACAGGACAAATTTCCCCCTTCTGGACAATGTCAGAAGGAGAGACATTAAAGCAAGAAAGCCTGTCTCCTCAGCTGTTAGTAGAAAAACCTGCATTCCCAGTTTTGTTTTCTTTTTCTGAATTGTCACTTCTGAGAGAGAGGAAGAGAGAGAGAGAGAGAGAGAGAGAGAGAGAGAGAATATGAGATTGTAGAAGTGGAGAAGGAGGCGGCAGAGACAGGCCCCACAAAACTAAAAAGGCCTCTTTCCCAGTCCCCCGCCCAGTCCCCCACCCTGGGGAGGTGTTGGCCAAGGTGCCTAGATTACAGGTGGTTCGAGGGGCTGGGGCTAGAGCTCAGAAAGGAAGGCTCCTATATGGAGCCCCACCCCTCCCTTGCTGTCGGCCCTGTCATGGTGGCCTTGACCTTCTCCCTGCCTGTCGGCCTACCAGCCTGTTTCACATGACACAGTAGGGTTCTCTGGGAGCCGGGGCACCTCCTGTGCCCCAGCATGGGGCATGAGTCCTCAGGCACTTCTTGAGGTCCTTGTTGAGCAGGAAGCAGACGATCGGGTTGACAGCAGCCTGGGCGAAGCTCATCCAAACGGCAGTGGCCAAGTAGCGGTGGGGCACGACACAGGCTTTCACAAATACTCGCCAGTAGCAGGCCACAATGTAGGGTGACCAGAGGAGCAGGAAGAGCAGTGTGATCGCGTAGAACATGCGGCCCAGCTGCTTTTCACCCTTGACCTCGTCCATGCCCAGCAGCCGCCGGCTGGCCGCGTGCCCATTCTGCCGGATACCCAGCAGGGTTGGTGGCATAGGCCCACGGCCAAAGCCGGCGATCCAGTTGGCAGCAGCCTGGCCGGTGGCCCCAGGGCCATGGAATGTCCAGTTCTGGCTGATGGCTGGTACCATCTGCACTGGCTTCATCTTGCGGTGACGATACTCGAAGAGGAGCAGCTTGCCATAGACAGCATGTGTGGCTGCCATGAGCACAGCCAACATGAGCATGAAGCCCAGCGTGTCATTGGCCTTGAAGTAGCGATGCTCAAAGATGCACTGGTCCTCCTCCCGGATAAACTTGTAGGTACCCACATCGAAGACAGGTGGGAAGGCCATGGCCACAGACAAGGTCCAGGCCATGCAGATGACAGCTGCGCATGTCCAGAGTGTCATGCGCTTGGCATAGAAGCGGTGGTGGGCGATGGCCATGTAGCGGGTGACGCTGATGCAGAACAGCATGAAGGCCGCATGAAAGCAAAAGAGCACGGCCATGAAGGCCACAATCTTGCAGCTGAGTGCACTGAAGGTCCATGAGGAGCCGTGACGCACAGAAGCCAGCACAAAAGGGAAGCAGACGGCAGAGCGTATGCCATCGGCCAGGCACAAGTCCAGCAGAAAATAGTAAGGAGCCTTGTGCAGGGCACGCTCCTTGAGCACCAGCAGGGACAAGATGGCATTGCCTGCCAGGCTCACGCACATGATCAGTCCCAGCAGCACCAGCTTCACATAAGCTGATGCTGACGGTGGGGACAGTGCGCCGCTCACCTCCTCGGGCTCTCCGGTGGTGTTGGCCATACTGAGGGGCAGGGGCTACTGGCCACCCTATGGGGTCAGCCAGTCCGGTACTCGATGGGCCCTGGGGGGCTCCATCAGTCGTCCTGCTGTGCTGCACCTGCAAATGGGGACAATGGGGGAGACAGACACAGAGAGACAGAGAGATGAGGGCAGGAGAGAGACAGAAAGAAAAACACACAGAGACACACAGAGACAGAGTGGGAGAGAGTGAGAGAACAAAGAGATAGAAAAATGGCAACAAGGATATAAATGGGTAGAAATTGACACAAAAATGGAGGGGATGAGAAAGTGAGGAGAGAGAGAGAAGAGAGAGACACAGACCGACAGGAGACAGTGAAAAACAGAGGGAGAGGAAAGGTGAGGAAAAACAGAAAGGGCAGGGTTAGTGTGTCTGTGAGCCCTCCCCACTTACTCCCCGGCTAGTGTCAGGCCCTGTCCCTGGACCACTGCAGCACCTACCCCTCCTTGCTGGGTGAGCACGGTTCAGCTCTCTGGATGTCCTTGGTTACCTGCTTCCTCCATTGGTGGGTCTGTGGGGCAGGGACGTTGCTGCAGCTCTTCTCTCCCTTTGCAAAGCCCTAAGGTTGTGTCCAGACTTTTTTGACCATAGGAAAAAGTACATTTTACATCACAACCCAGTACACATACACGCACATGCACACACAGCTCAGCTGAAAGTTTCACAAAACAGTAGATCCTATGTGTAATGTGCCCCATTCATTTCTATTCTTTGTGTTTTCTTTCTTTCTTTTTTTTTTTTTTGAGACAGAATCTCACTCTGTTGCCCAGGCTGCAGTGAGTGCCGTGGCGTCAGCCTACCTCACAGCAACCTCAAACTCCTGGGCTTAAGCGATCCTTCTGCCTCAGCCTCCCGGGTAGCTGGGACTACAGGCATGCACCACCATGCCCGGCTAATATTTTCTATATATTTTTAGTTGGCCAAATAATTTGTTTCTATTTTTAGTAGAGACGGG
>CAUYRT010076014.1:0-16887 GCA_963574885.1 Lepilemur ruficaudatus
GGCACATGCCTGTAGTCCCAGCTACTTGGGAGGCTGAGGCAGAAGGATTGCTTGAGCCCAGGAGTTGGAGGTTGCTGTGAGCTAGGCTGATGCCGCGGCACTCTAGCCAGGGCAACAGAGTAAGACTCTGTCTCAAAAGAAAAAAAAAAAAAGTCCTCATACAAGACTGAATGGCTCCTTAGAATTCTCTGCCGCTGTTTCTCTCTGCAGAAAGAGAAGGTTCTCGTAGTAGTCATGAACTTCCTGATACTATCAGAAGAGAAGGGACCGTGAAACTACAGGGTAGATAGAAGTCTTCCTCCTGCAGTACAGATACTTGTTTAATACTGAGGGAAAGTACTTTTTTCTAAAATTAAAAACCCCTATTCTTCCTTGCCACACCACAATCCATTTTTGAATGTCTGCAACTGATTACTTCTTGCCAAACTGACTGGGCGCCTATTAGGATCTGTTCCTGAGGACATAGTGGCTCTTGACTGTCTCATAGGAATGTGGCTGGAATGATCTGTTCCCTTTTAAAACGTTCAAAATATCTCAACCAGAGTTTGGTTTACTTGGGGTACTTTTTTGTGCCCTGTTTATTTTATTTGCCTGTTTCATTAGAGCTTCTGACTATGTCTAAACAAATTCTTTAACCTGCCAGTGCTATCACAAACAGGGGAAGATGGAAATATATTTATGGTCAATTAGTTTGAACAGTTTAAAACAATTATGCTTAACTAACCAGTGTTGTCATCATTAATCATGGCATTAATCATGTCTCTACTGCAATCCAATCATTCTACCAACATTCAGGAAGAAGGGGCTCTAACATAATACTCACATTGGCACCCCTCTATCTTGCAGAGTTATCTGCAGAAAATATGGTTGGTAGAGAAAGCAGTGGTGTGTGCAATTAGTGTGACTTTAGAAAGGGCTGCACTTCATACCGTTTGGCATTCTCCACCCATTATTATCAGCATCCGCCCACAGAAATGCTGAGCTAAGACTGATGTGGGCTTTGGAATGCTGACCTGCTGCTCAGAACTGTTTCTCAGCGTATCCAATTACAGACCTCACTCAGGGAGACTTGCAGAATGCCAACTGAATGTGCATTTCAAATGCAGAGTCAGAGCTCCTTACTCAGAGGCACTTAGGACTAATGAATTCAGGCCTCCTGCCCTATCTGCTTGACATCTGGTTCAAATGGTCAGGATACAGTGAAGTCTGAGGACTGCATGCATTGTAAAAATGTTTTATTTTATTAGAATCATAACCTGGAAAGAGCACTGGATTGGATCTTTAGCCACCCTGAGTTTGAAGAGGACAGTGACTTTGTGATCGAGATGGAGAATAACGCCAATGCAAACATTATTTCTGAGGCCAAGCCTGAAGGACCTAGAGTCAAAGATGGATCTGGAAGTAAGTTCTTGCCTTAGAGGTTGTATGAGTGGTCACATTCAGCTCATGCCTTTCTCTCCTACCACTACATATCCAGACTTTAACCATCATTCAAAAGTTAGCACAGATGCCATCTTCTCATAAATGGTGCATTTTGCCACTTTGCATGGGCCATGGTGATCTGTTGAAATCTTGGACTTCGTAGTATGTGTGCTTTAGTGTAGTGTCAGCTTTGTCTTCATCTGTTCCTTTGAGGTAAAATTTCTTTGTGAACCGTGGGAGCTTTGTCAAAAGGAGAGCATTCATTTTCATGGTGGTATTTTTTGAGTAGTAGAAAAGTAGTCTCATATCCTTAAGTCCTTGACCATACTATTACCAATACCACCTGCTAATAACTTTCTGAAGGACTGTTTCAGGATGACAGGAAGAGGTGCCATAGGCCATTGTTCTGCCTTTCAGTAGCAAACACTTATGTGTGTCACTGCATGTCAGGCACTGTTCTAAGCACTTTGCATATCAACACTCACTTGATCATCACCACAACCGATTTTACAGGCGAGAATATAGAGGCACAAAGAGATTAAGTACCTTGCCCAAGGTCACACAGCTCTTAAGAGGTGGAGCCAATGTTCAAATCTGGCATCCATGCTTGTAACCACTGTGGTACTCTGCTTCTTGAGCTGTCATTACCCATTGAATAATGTCAGACTCTTTAGCTTGGCATTCCACACCTCCTCCAGTAGGGTCCCAGCCTACCTCATGCTACTTATTCTGCCCCCCGATACCTACAGCTGGGATGCCTGGTACTGTAGCCACCCCCAGCCTACTCAGCCGTTACCAACTCCCTTCTCACTTTCCTGCAGGCCTCTGCTCAGCTTAATCCCTATTTGTGAAATGCCCTTCTCTCCCATCACTGCACACTAAAATTCTTACCATTGTTTGAAACTTGGCCACCGATTCCATTTCTCTGGACTGCACTCCTAGATCCTTATAATCAGCCCATGCTCACCTCATATGCTAGTGTTAACTCTACCACTATTAACACTCTGTGCCCTATTTAATCCTCACAGTAACCTAATAGAGGTAGATACCACTATTATCCTCATTTTACAGGTGAAGAAACTGAAAGAAGGTTAAGTAGCTTGTCAAGGTTACATAGCTAGTGAGGGGTAGAACCAGAATTCCAGTGCAGGCAGTCTGCCCCCAGAGCTGTGCCTGTAGCCACTGTAATGCATTGTTAGTATTCTGTTGTTAGAGGCATCAAATTGATCTTGCAATAAAATTATTTATATAGATTATCTATGCTTATCATTTGACTGGGAGGTAGAGGAGGCCAGAGGCCATTTTATTTTTATAAAGCTCATGGAGTCTAGTATTTAGAAAATACTGAGTAAATAATAATTTGGGTTTAACTAAATTTGCATCAGCAGCATTTATCCCTGTAATCATATAGTTGCAGATCTACTCATTAATGTTCTTACCAGACCCAACATATATGTATTGACCTAGAACTAGAGAGAGAGGGTGGGAGGGAGACTTTCTTCTTCTTCTCCTTTTAAATGTAAAATAGGAATTTCATCAGTGAAATTGTTTTAATCTCAACTGGATAAGAAAAGGATGAGATGTAGTTCTCCCAACTTCCATATCCATTTAAAGAGTCTTATATTACTTTTCAGAAATCACTAGCTTGCCTAAAATATTAAAGGCTGTAATGGACAAGTTACTCAATAATTCATGAGCAGGATTTATTACATGTTACATGTCTGTTGGTTCAGTCTTCATTGATTTTCTGTAATAGACTTTCCTTTGGAGATGATGAGTTCTTCTCGCAGAGGAATAAACCACAAAATGGGGCTGTTGTAACGCTGCCAAGGTATTTGGCTGTGGCGGGAGGGAGGGTTTCCTTTTTTCTGATGGAGCTTGAAGGCACCAGCCACTCTCTCACAGATGGTCAATAATGATAAAGGAGCAGCTACATCATCTCCTCAGGGCTTACTGTACCAGGGCGATCTGCAGATATTGCTGGCACTGCTGGGTTTTGAGGTGTGTCAAGGACGCCAAGATGATGCTTTCCAGCACCCTCTACGGCACTGTGGGTTGGATTCCAGGGATTATGAGTGAGGGTGGGGAAGGAACATTGTGACACATGACCAGAAATCACATACAGGATATGCAGGGTATGAAGGCAGTTGTACGTAAAAAATCTAATGAAAAAACAAAAGTAGAATCCACTCTAACTCACCGAAAGCATCTTGAGTCTCATTTTATAGTCTGAAGAACAGATGTTTTTTAAATAGCTTCCCCAGCACCGTGCTTGTCCCATGGTAGGGGATCAGCAAATAACTTGATTGAATGAAGAAGTAAATGAATGCCAGGAGCTAGCAATCTCAGGGGTTGTTTTTTTGCTGCTTCCACTAAATGCTGTACAGAGGGATTGGCGTACACTGTCGTGTTACCTTGCATGAATCAAAGGAAAGGAGAACGATGACCTGCTGTACGTTGCTGTATGAGCTCCTGAACTCATAGTCAGTCATTGCTGACTTTTTCCTTTGTAAAAAAATTAACATTTATGTTGTTTATCTTTCTTATAATTAAAAGGATATATATTAATTTTAGCAACTTGAGAAAATATAAATGAAAAGAGGAAATTAAAAATTATAATCTTACTACCCAGCAATAACCAAAAAAAGTTTTATTTGTATTCTTTAGACCTTGTATCATAAATATATAAACATGAATATAAATACATATATTTATAAAATATAACATTCTATTCTATACGTACTATTTTGTAACCTGCTTTTCCCCTTTGTGTGTACCTGTATGTAAATGTATATCATTGAACATATGTTAATCATATAATCATATTCTATTATAAACATGTCCAAAATTGGTATACCTAATTTATACCTAATTTTAGGCCAGTTAGTTATCTTCTGAATAAATGACTACAAAATTACAGGAAGAGTTTCAAATAATGAAGGTATTTCCACATTCAGAAGATGACAGCAATGCTTTTTAAATAATGAGTTTCTTAAAGGGTGAATTCAGTTCACAGAAGTACAACAAATGCCTGATTTTTAATCCCTATCTAGGTAATAAATACTTAAACAGTTTCCCTTCCTTTCCTCCCTCCCTCCCTGCTTGTCTCCCTCCATCATTCCCTCATTCATTCTTTCCTTGCTTTATTAGAAATAATGTAATAGGCCAGGTGTGGTGGCTCACACCTGTAATCCTAGTACTCTGGGAGGCTGAGGCTGGCAGATCATCGGAGCTCAGGAGTTCGAGATCAGACTGAGCAAGAGCGAGACCCCGTCTCTACCAAAAATAGAAAAAATTAGCCAGGCAGGGTGGTGCATGCCTGTAGTCCTAGCTACCCGGGAGGCTAAGGCAGAAGGATCGCTTGAGCCCAGGAATCTGAGGTTGCTATGAGCAAGGCTGACACCATGGCACTCTAGCCAGGGCAACAGAGTGAGACTATCTCAAAAAAAAAAAAAAAAAAAAAGAAAAGAAAAGAAATAATATAATGATCAGTCTTGAGCCCTAGTAGGGTAAGTTTCTGGAAGTGAAGTTTTTGAGTGAAAAATGCATATTTTAAAGTTTTTAATGCAGATTACCATCACATGACTCTCCAGAAACACAGCGCTGCTGGGCACATGCTGGGCACCCTGGTGACTCCGGTTTCCCCAGCACTCCCCAGCAGTGCTGTCGGGTTGAGCATGTTTCATATTTTTATTATCTTTACTATCTACTTGTTTTTCTTCTGTTAACGGCTTCCTCATTTCCTTTGGCCATTTTCCCGTTTTTATTGAGCTTGTCAGCTGTTTTTTATTGATTTGTATGACAGTTTTATCCACTGTAGATTAGTTTGGGAATACCCAATAGTTTTACAAAATTGAGTTTTTCTAGCCAGAAACATATTTTGCTGCCTCTTTGCTTCATCCCTCCTACTCCCTGCAAAGCTACATGGTTTTCTTCATAACCATGCTGTGCCTTTCTGGTTTAGTTATGCCTCAGGATCACATTTTCTGTGTTACTTATGAATAAAAAATTTCCCCATTGTATACTCTAAATTATTATTGCTGAATTTTGTAAAGTTAAAGATCTTGCAATTGGCCATTCTGTAGGGGTTTGATTGGAAGTACATTAAATTTGTAGGTTAACCTGGGGAGATATGTGTTCTGTTTAGGTAGGTTGTTTAAATTCCCAAGTTATTTCTTTTCACCTTCTTTTGGTTAGTAAATTGGTTGAAATATTTGTCTTGGGGGTATTAAATACAATTAAATAGTAAGAGTAATTGCTATTTAGGAGCTCAAACAAAAACAACCACAGCTTTGGGGGTTCCATTATAAGTGGCAGGAGATCTGAGACAAACTTCTGTAAGCAAAAAGGGAAGTATTGTCTCATGAAAGCTGGCAGGTCCCAGGGGCCCTTGACTCCAGGCAGGCCTCGATTCAGGACTCAAACCCTTTTATCCAGGTGGGCCCCCTGGGGGTTGGTTCCAGTCCTGGGCAGGCTCTTCCTAATGGCCACAAGATGGCTGCCAGTGCCTCCAACAACTGCATCTTTCCAGGTTAAAATCTAGCAGAAAGAGTCTCAGCAAAGGTCCTGAGAACCTAAGACTTTCATGTGTCCAGCCCTATACCAGTCACTGAGGCAGGTTGACTTGGCCCTGCTCCCAGAGGAGCCTGAGTGTGAAGACATCTTCCTCCCTAGCATGTGAGCTGAGAAGGGAAGGGCTGGTCTCCTCCAAGCTCTGATTCGAGTGTGGCTGGACCAGCAGAATCAGCTTCACCTGAGAACTTGCTAGAACTACACTTTATTGGGCCTCCCCCAGGTCTGCTGAATTAGGAGCTCTCTGGGGAGGCCCAGTAATCTGTCTTAACAAGCCCTTCAGGTGATTCAGATGAAGCTTAAATTTGAGAACTACCACCTTAAAAGCAGTATTGGGTTCTCATTACTGCAAGAGGGAGAGGCCTACTGGGACCTCATCACACCAGGTTAACACTGAAGATAAGAAGGTAGGTGTTTGAATCAGATAAAAGTGATTATTACAAGGACAGGGAGTAAAGAAGCACTTGTATCAAATTCTTCTTTTAGGAAATATGTTAATTGAAAATCACTATTCCCATCTTTCTGAATGAGGAAGTAATGTTATCACATGAAATTTTTTAATTTAAATGGTATCTAATTGGCTTAAAAAGGTTAGTGCTATTAACTTGATGAAGTAGTAGCTGTCACTTATTTATTAAATGCTGCCTGTGCGCCAGGCACTTCCTCGACTACTTTTCCTTCACTACTTACAGGTAGGTGTTCAGATGAGGAAAAAGTTAAGGGATTTGCTAGCGGTAGGAGAACCGGTAGGAGAACTGGTTGGAGTTTGAGGCCGTCTGATTTTGAAGCCCATCCACTTTCTCCTTTACCCTGTATTGAATCATCTCCCTTCACATTTTGTATTGGAATGGATAGGCGAGAGTCTATTTTTCAAAAGGCTCTTTTTATTGCCGTATTCTGCATATTTTAGGGCTAGCACCTAACTTTCTGTTGATTTTTTAAAAATTTCAAAACAGCGGGAAATCAAGACCTTCACTCTGACCTGTCTGGAATTCTGCTATTTGCAAAATCATTTCTGTTTTTGTGTTGCACTTAAAGAGTGTTTAATTTTTTTTTAAAAAGAACTCACTGATTGCCAATGTAATTAACTTGCGATTAGGCTGTGATTACTCAAAACCTGCTCTGGCTCCTTCAGCCACATTGCTGTAATGGTTTAGAGATCTGCTGCGGCAGCTGAGATTTTCCAGCAAGGGAGCAGAGAGACATTTCATTTGCATAATGGTGGGGCTCCTAATGTGCTGAGCTCCCTAAGGAATGTCCTCAAAAGAGGGTCTGGAGAATAGGCGGGTACAGCTCCTCGGGGCGCTATACCACCCCCAGTGGTCTACTTGAAAGTGACATAAACTTACTTCATGCCACTGGGCTCTAATTCCCATCTCACTTAGCACTTGTTGCAATTCCTGTTTTTTCAGTGGTGCTATTGAAAGTTTAGAGAAAGCTACTCTATGGAGTAAGCTAATTTACACTGAAGTGTGAATGATTGAGAACCATTCAACTGGGGGGGAAGCGTTTTATACTTGGAGTGTTAGGCGTTATTACAGAGAGATTGGTAATTTTGAGCTGGCTGGGGTCGGGAGAGGCAGTTTGTAGAACCTCTAAGATGCCAGGTTGTCAGCTGGCTTAAGATGTTACTGATTTGCAAGGGTCCTTTTTCCTCCTCCTTCCCTCACTGAGTTTTTCCCCAGAGCAGGGATGAGGGAAAGCAAGCTGTTGGCATAGAAATTGTTTGCAGATGTAGGGTGCTTTCAAGTCAAATATTAGTAAATTGGGGACATTATTCCCCTCCCCCAACTCCTTTGTATGGAGGGAGTTAGGGACAGATAATGATACAAATTATTCAAGTTAGGAAGATAAGAACCCAGTTTATCTCACCAGTAGACTGTGGAGTCCCTGGGGTCTTGATGGTTATTTGAAGGATGTTTTGATGGCACTCTGTAGGCTGCCTAAATAATGTGTCATGTGCTGATGAGTTACCACTGCTTTATAAATGTATGTAAATGCTATAATAGCTTATAAAAATAAAGTCATTTAAAGGCACTCCTGAATCTAAGAGAGTTGCTTTTGGTCATTATGTGTTGTTAAAGCATAATTTTCAAAAGGCAAAATCATAACTTTCAGGTAAATATAAAATGAACACATATCACAGATTTTCTTTAACTCATTAATTAATGAGAGAACCAGCCAGATGTTATTACTGGTTTAAAAACATCTGTAAAGCTAGGATATATAAAGACAACTTAACAAAAAATATCAGGATGAGATTGGTGAGTTAGATTAAAAATTAGTCTGTATGTATCAGGACCATAAATCCTTGAGGTTATGTGTTCCACTGGACAGAAATTTTTTCTGTCTTTACCAGACAAAAATCTACAAGTTAACAAGTAGCTTCACTAAGTACGGGGCCTTAAATAAGCGGTAAGCAGTGAGACGAACCAAGTTCATCCCCATAGACCAGGAGCCAGCAACCCTTTTCTCTAAAGGAGCAGATAATAAATGTGTTAGGGCCACGCACATGGCTATCTCATGTTTTCCCCTTTCTTCTCCTGGGTATTACAAAAACAGACTGTGGGCCAGATTTCACCAGTGGGTATTTGCCAATCCCTCTCCTATATAATCTTTGGGTGGCCATTCTTCCAGATGACATTGAAAGCGCACATTGCTGACCTCTTTTACCTTCCAAGTTTCATATAATTTCTATGATAGTGGTTTCTCAAAGAACAAAATCAAAAGAGTACAATTGTTATTAATGTTGGGTGGGGATAGTAGTGATAAAATTTAATATTAAAAATCTTCATTAGAAAGGTTGGAAAGATTTTCCTAGGGTTCAAAAAGGACAACTTTTATAGGGAAGAAGAATGCTAGTTGCAGACACTGTTTAAGTCTGGCCATTTAGAGGGACACTGTCCAGAAGGTATAGGACATAGTGGCATAGTGGTTTCGTCAGTTTTGTCTAGCTCTTCTAGGTACTTTGAAAGTCAACATTTTGAAATGCTTACTTTATTTCAAACTACTTTTTCTATTTACATAAGAAGGAGTTTCTATTTCTTTTTTGAATAAATGTTATTTTGGACTGTTTCTGAGTGATATATGTATGTATATGTGTATGTGTGTACGTACAGATTCTTTTTTTCCTTTGGAAGGAGGTCTCTGGGAACTTGGAGAAGAATCAGTAGTAGCTTCCCTGTCTGGTTTATTCACCTTGACTTTCTCTTTGGAAACAAATATAAATTGAAATTTATTACCTGTTTAGTTTTTGCAAATGTGTTGAAAGACATTGTTTCCTTTGCTGTTGATTCCTAGCGGGAGGTCGTGAATAATGCATGGAATAGTTGCTTATATTGATAAACATGGTTACTCTTACGCTAACCTTTTAAAGGGGAGTCTGCGGTCTTAAAATGAAATGTAGTCTTCTAGTTTCTTAAGTGCGGCCTTTTGACTGAATCCAAATTTTGCAGAACAAATCCTTTTATTAAAAGGAGTGCAGCAGAGAAAGATGAAGCTTTTCTTGCCTCCTTTGGTGCTTAAAAAAGAACAATCTTGAAATCAGAAGGCTGCCAGTTTCCCACCCTGCAACCAAAGAGAGGAAAATACCTTTGGGTTCTTAATAATGTGTTTGGGTGTATTGGGATGTATGGATTTGTCCTTTCTCTATGTCTAAATGTTTTCGTCAACCCATTGGCTGGGTTGCTGTCTGCAGTGTTTCACTGATGTGACTTATGGTAGGAAGCGCTTGTTAAATACTCTGTTGAATTGCCAAAATCATTGTTTTGGGGGACAGTTCCTTGGGGAAAAAAGCTTTGATTGGGGTACAGTGTCCTTTCTATATTTTATGAAAATTCTCAGAGGGCAGCTACATTTTGGCAGAGCAACACTGTGTCTCTTAAATTGAAAATTTGGATTTTGATATATTAATTGCATTATTCCAGAAGAGCTTAAAAACCAACAGAGCCCAAGAAACATGAAAAGGTCTCAGCCCACATCCTTTCTTGCTTACTGAGTGAGGTAGGGGTGGGAGGCCAACAGGAGGGCAGACAAGGGCAAGGGCAAGGCCACTGTTTCAAAAAATAAGAACCAGGCAAAGTGATTGTCATTCACAACAGTTTTTGCCTGGCTTCTGATTTCAAATTTGGAATTTTTCTGTCAGTGGATTTGATAGCTAGCAAAAGAAAGTTAATGACGGGAAAGGCCATCCTTTCTGATTTGTTTCTGATTAAGTAATTATTTCACTAGGTGATACACCTATATATATAAAGACATATACAATATAACAAGATATAAAAACAAGTGAGGAAAAGGAGTGAAGAGTCATTCTTTCACTCACTCATTTATTTACACATCCAACAAATACTTATTAAGTACCTACCACATGCAAAGCATTGTTTTCTGTGCCTGGAATATTTCCAATAAACAAACAAATCCTCTGTCCCTGGGGATCTGCATCCTAACCTGGGGTAAAAGGAGATAGACGACAGATAAATGCCCAAGTCAGCATGTGACGTGGCATCTGTTTCATCCTGCTATCTGGACAGGAAAGCAGGATAAGGACAATTGGAGCTAAGGGGTGAGGGCGGGTGTGGAGGGGAGGGTTGTTATTTTTAAGGGTGGCTCAGGAAGGCTTCTGATGAGGTGACATTTGACTCAAGACCTCAATGAAGTGAGTGGTGAGTCGTGTAACATCTGAAAAAAGAGAGTTTCAGAGAGAAGGAACAGTAGGTATAAAGGCTTGAAGGCCAGAGCCTGCCTGGTGTGTTTGAGGAGCAGCCAGGAGGCTGGGGTAGCTGGAGTGGAGTAAGAGGGAGAAGGAGCGGAGGTGGGGGAGTTCATAGGTGCTGCAAGAGTAAGATTTTACTCTGAGATACAGGGAGCCACTGCAAGGGCTTTTGGGCAGATCACAATAGACTTCCATTTAAAAAGACCGCTCTGGCAGCCATGCTGAGAATAGCAGGTCGGAGGCAAGGAAGAAAGCTGGGAGCCCAGTGAAGAGGCTATTGTAATCATTCAGAGAAGAGAGATGGTGACCCGAATCAGGGGTTCCTAGTGGAGGTGGTAAGAAGTGGTTGGATTCTGGATATATTTTGAAGAAAATACTGACAGGACTTGCTGGTAGATGGAGTGGGTATAAAGAGTGTGAGAGAGGCCGGGCGTGGTGGCTCACGCCTGTAATCCTAGCACTCTGGGAGGCCGAGGCGGGTGGCTAGCTCAAGGTCAGGAGTTCAAGACCAGCCTGAGCAAAAGTGAGACCCCGTCTCTACTATAAATAGAAAGAAATTAATTGGACAACTAAAAATATATGTAAAAAATTAGCCGGGCATGGTGGCACATACCTGTAGTCCCAGCTACTTGGGAGGCTGAGGCAGAAGGATTGCTTGAGCCCAGGAGTTTGAGGTTGCTGTGAGCTAGGCTGATGCCACAGCACTCTACAGCCCGGGCAACAGAGTGAGACTTTGTCTCAAAAAAAAAAAAAGAAAAAAAAAAGAAATCAAAAAGTAGAAAGAAATGATGGAAATCACCTAGTGCCATCTTTTTTGATATTTAGGAAACCCAGATCCAAAGAGTAGTGACATATCCAGACAGACAGTCCCAGTAACAAGCAGGGATGAATTTAAGGCCAGGAGCAGTGATTTTGCTAAAGTGCCGTCCAGTACCATTTGAAGTCCCGAGTGCTCAGGTACTTGTGTGCAAAGCTTTCTGAATCCCCCTGTTTATCACTGAGCTTGTGCTCTGTGGTCAATCCCAGTTGCTGCTCTATTTCATCACTTCAGTTCTCACATATCTCACATGTGAATTATGGTTTAAAGGGGAAGTCTCTGCTGGCTTTTCAAGCATCAAGAGCAGTTGGAATCTGTTCATAGGCCTTTTTTAAATGGAAGTCTTATCTAATTAAAAATGGCTTCAGGAATGATACACTAACATGTATTGAGTGTTTATCACTGAGATGCAATGTGTTTCGTTGAATTTAAAAATAAGAGGAAGCCGGGTGTGGTGGCTCATGCCTGTAATCCTAGCACTCTGAGAGGCCGAGGTGGGCGGATCACTCAAGGTCAGGTGTTTGAGACCAGCCTGAGCAAGAGCGAGACCCCCGTCTCTACTAAAAATCAAAAGAAATGAATTGGCCAACTAAAAACATATAGAAAAAATTAGCCGGGCGTGGCGGCACATGCCTGTAGTCCCAGCTACTCGGGAGGCTGAGGCAGGAGGATAGCCTGAGCTCAGGAGTTTGAGGTTGCTGTGAGCTAGGCTGACGCCACGGCACTCTAGCCTGGGCAACAGAGTGAGACTCTGTCTCAAAAAAAAATTTAAAAAAATAAAATAAAATAAAAATAAGAGGAAACTCTTCATTACATGCATCCTCCCTAAAAAACACAGAAGGGATGATAAAATTAGAAAAATCATCATTTTGCAACAATTCAGGTAGGATCATCAATTAATGTTAAAACTGTTGGGTGAATTATTTGGGAAACTGCTATTCATAAGGTCTTAAAGTACCCTGTCATAGATATTTTTATTATTTTCATATGAAAAACAGAACCTCGGCAATAGAAAGATCTGGCCAATACTCCCTTACTAAGTGTGGACCACACATGCAATGCAGTGGGACATACATAACATCACCTATGCAATTTTCATGCCAAAAACATATACCTGGAATCTAATCTTCAAGCAAACATTCACACGAAACCAAACTGAGCAACATTTTACTTCAGTCTATAGACAAGTAGACTGGACTCTTCAAAACTATCAATGTATTGAAGTGAAACAAACGAAGGAAAAGAAACTGGTCTTAATTAAGGGGTACCACAGGGACAAGATGACCAAATTAAAGGCTATATGTGACTATACTATAGGAAGTCCACCTAAAAAAGCTATAAAAGGTATTTTAGCATAATTGTGCAATTTAGTTATAGGTTATTAGATAATACTATTGTATCAATGATAATTCCTTGAGTGTGAATGCTATTATTGTTATGTAGCAAAAAGTCTTTGTTCTTGGGAGTTACATACGGATGTATTTAGGTGTTAAGTGTGGTAGATTAGATAGATGCAGCTAAATATATAGATTAACATTTAGACACATACACATTTCCAATTATATATATACAATATATACACACATATATATTTATTTTAGAAAGCTATTACAATGTAGTTGCTGTGGATTTTATAATACTGCCAATAACATGAGGGGTACCACATAATCAAATACATTGATAATTCTTTAGCAAAATATTAATATTTACACAAAGCGTGATAAATAAGGAATATAAATACATTCACTCAGTTCAAATAATGTTTTGGCCACCAAAGGAAATTATACCCAACTTAAATTGTTTTTAATTTTCCAAGTTTTTAGTATTGCACAATTGAGAATGAGGGATTTCTAACCCAGTATTATGAGGGAAAAAACCCAAAAACAAAACAAACGAAAAAACCTCTTGGATATGCATTGTCCAACACAGTAGCCATGAGTAATTCATGGTAATTTATGTTTAAATTTAAAGTAATTAAAAGTAAGAAAAATTCAAAATTCATTTCCTCAGTTGCACTGATCACATTTCAGGTGCTCAATAGGCACCTGTGGCTAATGGCAACCATACCAGACAGCACAGATATTCAGAATTTCCTCTCTCCCGGAAGATGGCAATAATAATTCCAACCTTAAAAAAATGCACAATCCTTTTTTCCTTCAAAGTAGAACTGTAAATTATCTTCTTTTTTTTATAATAGGAATATGTGCTGGCTTCAAGTGAAATGGAGTAGCTTGTAGCGAAGCAACTAAAAAGTCTGAATTACCGCAGAAACCACGTGTTAGAAAGCTGCTGACATAAAAATTAATCTCAGGGGCCAGGTGCAGTGGCTCACGCCTGTAATCCTAGCACTCTGGGAGGCCGAGGCGGGAGGATCGCTCAAGGTCAGGAGATCAAGACCAGCCTGATCAAGAGAGAGACCCTGTCTCTACTGAAAATAGAAAGAAATTAATTGGCCAACTAAAAATATATATAGAAAAAATTAGCCGGACATGGTGGCGCGTGACTGTAGTCCCAGCTACTCAGGAGGCTGAGACAGGAGGATTGCTTGAGCCCAGGAGTTTGAGGTTGCTGTGAGCTAGGCTGACGCCACAGCACTCACTCTAACCTGGGCAGCAGAGTGAGACTCTGTGTCAAAAAAAACAAAACAAAACAAAAAAAAACAAATAATCTCAGGATTCCAGACATCGGGAACCTCAGAGAGGTCAGCTGACGGCTGACGGCTACAATCACGTTTTGACAGCGTTCATATCCAATTCTCACTCAAGGCAGGAGACGTTGCTTAGTTCTGTATGCCTAGTGAGGGAGGAATAAACCCTTTCTAGAAGAAGATAAACCTCATCTGACACTCTGCATTCTTTCATATGTAATAACTAGCATTTAACCAAAAGTTATTAAGTACCCCAGAGACACAACTAAATGGACAAAAAAAGAATAGAGAAGCAGGAAAAGGCAATAAAAATATATCCACAGTAGGAAACATTACCTACCTTACTTTACAAAGCCAATATTATCTCAATATCAGAAATAGAATAAGAAAATATGGAGAAATAAAAAATGCAGACCAATGTCTCATAAATATAAATGCAAATATCCTAAACAAAGCATAGCAAATCAAATCCATCTGTGTATGTGTATGCTGTGTGTGTGTGTACTGTAATTAATACATATATATTATATATGTGGAGATCAAAATATATGATCATACCAATAGAGCAGAGAATCCATTTGATCAAATTGTACATACATTCATGACCCCAAAAAAATCATGAAAAGAAGGGGGCAACCTTCGCAAATCTGATTTTTAAATTTATATGTATGTTTAAAATATCATTCTCAATGGTGACATCTTAAATGTCCACCCTCTCCCAGAGATCAGTTATGAAACAAGGGTTCCCACAATGTTGATCTATACAATGCTGTCCTGGAAAACCTAACCAGTAAAATAATGTAATAAAAAGTAAATTAACTTATAAGAATTAAAAATAAGATAAAAAACAAACATTAAACCAGATCGCAGAATTATACATAGAAATTACAAATAAATCTACAAACAAATAATTAGCAATAATAAGTAAATTTAGCAAAGTGCTAGATATAAGGTCAGCAAAAAATAAAGTCAAATATATTTCCATGCATCAGAAACAAAGAAATGGAAATGGCATTTTTAAAAGCATACTATTCACAATAACGCAAGAGTGTCATTTATTTAGGAAAAAAACATAAAGGATTTGCAAGCCACTGCACTGAACATAAAACATTACTGAGAAAATAGAAGAAAGCCCAAATAAATTAGGAGCATAATCATATATTGAATTGAAATATTCAATGTGTCAAAATGTTAAATCTGTCCAAATTGAACTATAGATTTAATGTCACTCTGACAAAAATTTCAAAAGAGTGTTTTGGGAAAGTAACAAAATGATACTTTTTTTAGAGAGAGAGAGGGTCTTGTTCTGTTACTCAATGATGGAGTGCAGTAGTGTCATCCTAGCTCACTGTAACCTCAAACTCCTGGGCTCAACTGATCCTTCTGCCTCAGCACCCTGAGTAGCTGGAATTACAGGTGCATGCTGCCATTTGCAGCTAATTTTTCTTTTTCTTTTTGTAGAGACAGGGTCTTGCTATGTTGTTCAAGCTGGCCTTGAACTTCTGGACTCAAGAGATCCTCCCACCTTGGCCTCCCAAAATGATAGGATTACAGGTGTGAGCCACTGGGCCCAGCCCAAAATGATATTTTTAACATTTGTTTGAAAGTGTAAATGCCTAAGAGTAGCTAAAACAGTATTAAAGAGGCAGAAACAACTTGGAAGACACACACTGCCAGATACCAAGACCTGTTGTAAAGCTTTATAGCTCCAGACTGGAAACAGCACAAATTCCATCAAGCTGTCACACCTATGAGTTCTGCACTTCTCTTACCTTGTATTGGCAGAGGATTGGGACTACACTGTAAATTTGGGAAATTCAAGAGTACTGAGGTGCAGTGGAGAAGAAACAAGCTTACCTTCGGGATCAGGTAGTTTCTGAATTTGACATCGCAGGTCACTGCATGGGGCAGGTTGGTGGGGATAAGGTCAATGTATCTCTGGATCTCATGCACCATGGCATCTGTGTAGGGCATGTGACTCCTGTCCTGCATGCTGGGGCTTCGGTGTCTACCAATCACACGGTGAATCTCTTCCTGAACTTTAGCTGATAAGACACAAGTAATAAACCAACTGATCTTCAACAAAGCAGACAATATACACTGGGGAAAGGAAGATTTATTCAAAAAATCGTGCTGGGAAAATCAGATAGCCACTTGCAGAAGAATGAAACAGGACCCCTATCTCTTACCATACACGAAAATTAATTCAAAGATTCATAAAAGACTTACATGTAAGACATAAAACCATGAAAATTCTAGAAGAAAACAGGAAAAACTCTTCTAGACATTGGCCTAGGCAATGAATTTATGACTAAGACCCCAAAGAGAAATAGAGTGAATAGACAAACTACAGAGTGGAAGAAAATATTCACAAACTATATATGACACAGGTCTAATATCCAAAACCTACAAAGAACTCAAACAAAGCAGCAAAAAAAAAAAAAAAAAAAAAAATCAAAAAGTGAGCAAAAGACATGAACAGACGTTTTTGAAAGAAGATAGACAAATGGCCAAAAAAATATGAAAAAATGCTCAACATCACTAATCATCAGGGAAATACAAATTAAAACTACAATGAGATAACACCATACCCCTATCAGAATGGCCATTATTAAAAAGTCAAAAAACAACAGATGTTAGTGTGGATGCAGAGAGAAAGGAATGCCTATATACTGTTGGTAGGACTGCAAATTAGTACAACCTCTATGAAAAACAGTA
>CAUYRT010076015.1:0-12293 GCA_963574885.1 Lepilemur ruficaudatus
AGAGTAGGTTTTTGAATGTAACAAGATAAGTCAACTTGAGTGGTAATATATTTTGGGAAATCAGCTCACTACAAATTGTGACTGTAAACATTGTACTGTAAATGTTTTGTAGTTTTCCCCCAATAAAATTTTCGGAAGGAAATAAAAAAAAAGAACTCCCTGAAAAAAAAATAGATTGTGATATTTCTTGCAACTTGTGATAATGTGATAGGTTGACATAATATAGGACTGAAACTTGCTGTTCCAGTTCAAACTGCATAGTTATCCCGAGGTGGGATGCTGGTCCCTTAACTTGGAAAATGGCTACCGGTCAACAAAGTCATGATTATTGATTTAATCATTTGAAGTGTTTCTACTTCTTACAGTATTGTATTAGTAGGAAGCTTATGGAGGCAAGGTGTTTCAGTGTTGCTT
The DNA here is from genome assembly GCA_963574885.1 of Lepilemur ruficaudatus. Classification (NCBI taxonomy): domain Eukaryota; kingdom Metazoa; phylum Chordata; class Mammalia; order Primates; family Lepilemuridae; genus Lepilemur; species Lepilemur ruficaudatus. The sequence goes on from CAUYRT010076015.1 coordinate 415, forward strand.
CCTTGTGAGGCCTGTGAAGGAAAGGTCTGTTCTAGGTCTTTCTCTTCAGCTTGTAGATGGCTGTCCCCCATGTTCAAATGTCATTCTTTCTGAATGCATGTCTCTGTGTCCAAATTTTCTCTTCTTTTAAGGCTATCAATCATACTAGAGTTCACTCTAATGAACTCATTTAACTTGATTATCTCTATAAAGAGCCTATCTTTAAATAAGGTCACATTCTGAGGGATTAGGAGTTAGGATATCAACATATAATTTTTTTTAAACCTATTACTAGTGCTTACAGCCAAAGACTATTATTCATTTAACAAATATTTAAAACATAATTCATCTAAGCCTAATGTTAGTGATCTGGGACATAACTATGAAGACATTTTCCGTGCCACTGAGGAATAAACAATTTCATTCTGTTATTATAGAATATTTACTGAAATAAAGTTCCTTCTGCCTTCTTTCTAAATTTGCATTACGTGATGATCATGACAGTTTCTGTAGCTTTACTGCTATGGAAGTTATATATGTGCAGACAGTTCCCAAAGAAGTCTAAATAAACATATTAGTAAATTATATCAATCAGTTAGTCATGTACTTGGCCAACCAAAGCATCCTTATCTCTATGTCTCTGGAAATATAATGCATAGCTATATTAAAATAATCTTTGTCCACCATGACAAAGACTGCATATTTCAAGTTAGTATTTAGAAAGTTAAACAGTATCTTTATAGGGTTTCCTAAATTGTACTTTAAGAAGAAAGTTATATACTGATATTAGCATTAAAATTCTAGTGTTAATTAATGTGAGTAGTAATTTCTTTGAAATTATAAATTTAATATTCTATATTGTATGTAAATGTAACATAGACATATAAATGAAAATTTATATAAACTTTGCCATGTATCAAATATGAAATGGGAGTGCTGTAGGACAGCATGCAAACTCAGCTTCATGATTATTAGCTTCCACTGTTAATTAAACATGAAACTAAGTTAATATCCTATATGAAAGGATGCACTCAAATACAGAATCAAAGAATGTGTCTTTGAAACATTCCATCATCATTGCATAAACCACATCTCATTTCCTCTTTTCTTCCAAAGAAAACTCATTAAAAAAAATAGCACTAAAATATATTTGGCTCCAGAGTGGGAAACAATGTGATTAGTTTAAAAATAAACAAGACCTATAAACAGATCAGAATTTTCAAACCAATGAAAACTTAAAACACAAGAAAGAAGCTAAGGAGTACCACCCAATAAGTATAATCATTTTTTAGGACAGAGTACACCACTTATTGGAAAGTTCAAACAAGGAATGACACACTCTGAGGAAGGAACTTTGATTTCTGAGGCAAACGCATACATCCAAAAGAGAATGAGGATGAAGAGTCTTGCCCGCTTTCACTCACAAACAATTTATTGGGTGGGAAAATTGATAAGACCAAACAATATGATAAACTCTTTGATATCAGTTTTCATTTTTATTTCACTCTGGAACAACCTACTGAAAGGAGATTGCCAGAAACAGATCATTTTCAATAAGTTCAGCAACAGCATGTAAGTGAACACAACAGGAGACTGTTCCATCAGCCCTTTCCTTTCCTCAAATTAAGAGGTAAATTCCATTAAAAAGTAAGAAAAGCTAAATGCACCTTGATCTTTTACTTCGGTGTCTGGTAAGAGCGACTTTGGCAAAACATCACAAATTCTTACCTCCACTAAACAAAGCCTATCACTGTGAAGGTGAAGAGCACTAATGGTAATCATAAACATTGCCACATTATTTGTATAATCTCATTTTATCATCGCAATAATTCTAGGAAGTTGGTACAATTTTTATTCTATTTATGGATGAGAAACTAAGTCCCAGAATGGATAAGTATTTTCCCTAAGTCTCAATAGCTAGTAAGTAGTAGAGCAGGATTCAAACCTGCCAAAACCCAGCTGGGTTTTCCACCATTTTCACAACATAGTAAAGGTACTAAAAGTTGAAGTCTGTATCTCTGATCCCTCAAAAGTAAAGGGTTATTTTATCATGCAGTCTAGGAATCATAAACACTGCTTCAACTTAACTTAATTGAATTCTGTACTTTAATACAGCTCAATGAAAATATCTTTATACGTAAGTATTAGATCAAAATCATCAGCCTGACCTCATAGAAAGTAGAAGTAATGTTATTGCTTAAACTCCCAACATGTTACCAACTTCAGCTTAACATAAAATATTTAGGTTGGAATCTTTACAAAATTTGTGTATACATAAGAAATTTTATTTTGCTTTTATTTTTATTTTTCTTTTGTTTTGTTCCCTCGGTTCGCTTTGTTTTGGTTATGTTTCCTTATCTGTAATTCAGGCTTATTTACACCTAGTAGGCTGCTAAAGAGGAAAATGGGAAGGATGAAAGGGGTAATTAATTTGCATGATGTGGGAAAAGGGACAATAGCTCAGGGTACAAAGAGAGTATCTAGGAGAGTCAATGGAAACTGCAAAAAAGCAAGGCCAATACTTAATACATATCTGTTAGGTAGAAAGCGTGGTCCAGGGCAACAATCATCATTGATAAGGTAACTTTAGATAGTTTTTTCAAAAATCATCGAGGAATGATGGATTCAGCAACATCTATCAGTGGTAGAAAATTCTTCTCTGAACCATATTATGCTAAAAATATGTTTTCAAAAGATTCATTTGTTCATTAATCCATCCACTAATTCATTCAATATTTATTATGCATTTATTAGGTGCTGATTTTCTTGAAGCTTATGTTCTTATATGAAGTAGAGAGAAATAGATAATTACAATACTGTGTTTCAATTACAATAATATAGCAAGAACAAGGTATATGATTCATAACTATGTTTAGCACACTGGCTTTTCTGAGTCGGGGTTTAGAGTATATGATATTTATTAGAAGTTGCCCTGGGGATCTGCACCTGTCAAAGAGAATGAAGGAGGTCCACGTGGACAGAGGGTGAAGTCAAACTGCTGTGCAGGCCTAACATTAGCCCAGTCAACCTACAGGGTGCTCAGCCTTGTCCTCACTGGGCCAAAATGGCTAGGCTTTTATACCTTTACCTCAGTTAGTCATTGTGCATGGTTCACCTTACCTTGGGAAGAGTATGACCTTGAATGAGGTGGCACTCCACAGCTAAAGTGTTACCGAAGACAGCATCAACCAGGAGTGGGGAACCTGTGGCCTTCTAGATCCTTAAGTGCAGCCTTTGACCAAATCCAAATTTTACAGAACAAATCCTTCTATTTGTATTAATACATTTTTCTCTTTTATATTTTTATTTTAAAATGAATGTACTTAAAATACCAAGGAATAAAATAAGTTTCAATGAAATAATCCTCCCAGATTGACCAGAACAATTAGAACATTGGTAAGCCAAAAAGGCTAAACTGATGGCTGCTACACTCATGATTTGGTTCTAATTGTCCCCTGCTACCACCAACTGGCGCCGGAGGCTGGCTGGCTAGAGTTTATGGGTGTCTAGTACACCAGTCTGTTACTAGCTTTTGACAATGGTGCACTGTGTTTCTGTCTGAAGTGGAATTTGTGAATAGCGACACAGCTCGACAGCATTTTTTTAATTCTGTCTGCTTAACAGCCCATCATGTCAAAGAAGACCAAGAGAATGCTGAAGGAAGAAAACAGATTTTTTAATGAGGTTTGGGAATTGCAATATTAGATTGTTTCTGCTAAAGATAAGATGATTTGCTTGTTTGGTGATACTACGACATCAACATTACAGCAATTCAATGCCCATCAGCATTATAACACTCATAAGGACCATAAATATTTTAAATTAGAGGGAGAGGCACAAAAGGTTGTATTGCAGAAATTTAAAAATAAAAGGCAAAAGCAAAGACAATTCTTTCAAGCAGCAATAAGACCTAGAAATAATGCCACAGAAGCAACTTATAAAGTAGCTTGTATGCTGGGGACAGTGGGGAAGCTATTCAGTGATGTAGAAACTGTGAAAGAATGCATTGTCGGGCGGGCACGGTGGCTCACGCCTATAATCCTAGCACTCTGGGAGGCCAAGGTGGGCAGATTGCTCAAGGTCAGGAGTTCAAAACCAGCCTGAGCAAGAGTGAGACCCCCGTCTCTACTAAGAATAGAAATTAATTGGCCAACTAAAACATATAGAAAAAATTAGCTGGGCATGGTGGTACATGCCTGTAGTCCCAGCCACTTGGGAGGCTGAGGCAGAAGGATCGCTTGAGCCCAGGAGTTTGAGGTTGCTGTGAGCTAGGCTGACGCCACGGCATTCACTCTAGCCCAGGCAACAGAGTGAGACTCTGTCTCAAAAAAAAAAAAAAAAAAAGAATGCATTGTCAAAGTTGTAGCATGCTTAGAAACTGATAACATTTCAAAGAACAAACAATTGCCTCTTTCAAGAAGAACCATAACTGATCAGCAGCATGAATGAGCCTTCAAGTTAACAGAACAACTTCATGCAATACTTCAAAAGGAAAATATATATTATTCAATTGCTTTGGATTCAAAATGCTTTGCTGATACTACTGACTGGGTGCAGGTTTTATACGTCTTTTGGATCATCACAGAAGATTTTCTTTGCTACGAAGAGTTACTCACATTGGGCACTCTTGCAAACAGAACATTGGGAATAAATATCTTCAACAACTTTCAAGATAAATGTCATGAAGTTGGACCGAATTTGGTAAATTTAGTCAGTGTATGTACAGAAGGTGCACCTTCCATGACAGGAAAACAGGAAGATTTGTTGCACAGATTCAAAAAAAAAAAAAACAGATTTAGATGTTCTCATTTCTTTTCATTGTATTAATATATTGCGTCGGCAAAATCTCTGTGCTAAAGCTACTATTTTAAGTGACACTTTGCAACAAGTTATAAGTACTGTTAAATATATTCATGCAAATGAAACATGGCATTGTCAATTTCATAACATACTAAAGTTGAAAGATGAGGTATTCAGTGCGGATTTGCCACATCATTCTAAAGTGTGTTGGCCACTGCAGGGACAGGTGTTAGCCAAAATTTTATCTCTGCAGGAACAGATAGTTAAATTTTATGAGGAACAGAATCAGCAATGTGAATTATTGAATGAAGATTTCTATAGGAATGCAGCATTTCTGTGTGATAACATGTCAAATCAAAATGAGTTTGAATATTTCTTTGCAAGGTAAAACTAAGCCTATATATATGTGGCAAAAAAATCCAAGCATTTCCAAAAAAAAAAAAGCTATCTTTTTCAAAACATTTTTTCTTCAAAATGAAATTTTGTAGCAACATTTTGCCCAGTTAGCAAAGGTCATTGATGAGCAGGATGATATATGCAAATCATTTGAATAATATGCAGCAGTTATAGACCTATTAATTGGAGAATACAATGACAGGTTCACTGACTTTGAGAATCATGACATCACATTCAAATTATCATTTCAGCCTCACCTAGTTGATATCTGCAAGGCACCTAAAGAACTACAGAAGGAATTGATTGAGCTTTCAGTAGATGACATTTCAAAGTCATTTTGATGCTAGGAAAGATCCATTTGAAATAAGGAAAAATGTAGCAGAATACTCATGCCTTCAGCAACATGCTCGAAAAATGCTTTCTTACTTCTCAACCACTTATTGCTGTGAATTCACATTCTCCTACCTAACCCAAATCAAACACCCTTAAGGTCACAAATGATGGATATCCATCTGGAGGGTCAACTTACATGTTCGATATTTTTTTAAAAAATCAAAAACAAAAACAAAAAAGGCAACCCCCGAAATTAAAAGTGAACAGAAACAAATGCACCTCACTGAATGTAAACATGGTGATATAATCCCACACAAATAATAATTACTCTAAGAGACCTCAGAGTACAGGATTTTGATTATGCATAGTCTGTGCCATACAGTCTAAGGACTTTCAGTAGTGACATTGTTACTATCATTTTTAGATAGTTTGGGTAGTTTTTCTCTACTCCTCCTCTCCCAACTTGCACAGAATCTAAAGCTTCCCTCCTTTCATCCATGCATACAGCCCATGACCCTGCACTCATCTCCCTCTTCCTGTCAGGAAAGGAAATATGACGATTAGCACACCCGGGCAATCTACCTCCTGCACGTATTACCGAGAGCCGCCCTTATCAGCATCAGGCCCTGACAAGTACTGCTCTGAAAGTAAAAAAAAAAAAAAAAGATTATGTTCTTTTTTTTCTTTTCTATAGATATAAGAAGTATGTCTGGTATGGAGAATAGTTGAAATTCTTTAAAGAAATATAATTATCTCGAGTAACATCTAATATGAGCTAACTAACATTTATGCCAGTGAGGTAGTACTATTATCATAGCCTTTAGAGGAAAATTAATCCCATTCTGAATGCCAGAATTTATGAAACTGATCAGTTCTTTACCTAGAACACCAAAGTAGATTGGTATTGTAATGTGGGACCTTCGTGTGATATTAATGAAGTGACAGAACTCAGGCCAAGACTCAGCAGTCAGTTAAGCAACTGGAATCATCAGACTGAGAACTTCCGCACGGCTGAAATAAGTCCAGGAGCTGACAGAGGAGGCAAAGAGAGTCTGCAGTGGATTCACACCACGGAAGATGAACCCTGGATTTGGAATCAGAATACCTTGACGCAAGCCTCTTCACTGGGTTATCTTAGGCAGAGCACTTAACCTCTCTGAGTCAGTGTCTTCACCGTGAAAAAGCAGATATAACCAGCTTCTTGAGGCTAAATAGAATTAACGTAGATGTATGAAACAATGTAAAATTGTTAAAGCTATAAAAAAATTAAGATTTTATTATTGCTAATGCCTAGGAAATCAGGAAAAGGAGCAAAAAGAAAACGAAAGAAAAGGAATAACCCAGAAGGAAACATCGATGTGAAATAAAGCTTTTTGACCAGTCCTCATCAGCAGAATCCTCTGAAAAGGGAGGGCTAATTTCTGTGTCTCAGCTCTCCCTGGTTTTATTTGCATCATATTAATGGTCAGGAAAAAAAAACATTTTAAATTTTTGGAGAGCAATAATATTAGCAAGCTTGCTATATTCATCACACATTATTTGGGGTATATATTTATTAAAATATTGTTGCATTTGAGTTTATCTACTATTATCCCATGAATACAATTAGACTTTGACCCAGAGAGACTTTCTTCTTATAAATGCCTAGAAATAGATATTCTACATAGACAACATTTGGTAAACGTTTGGGGTAATAAATGGAAAGGCCCAATTTCCTACAGAACCCAGATACTCTTGGCATTAATTATAAAAAATAGACAAGTGTTTTCATGCTAATTGTGATGGTTCTGAGGATACTGAGGCTCCCACAGGGGGAGAGGAAAGGGGCTCTGGAGTAAGGAGATACTGGCGGTGGACACTCCTGGTGAGCCCACCACAGGTCCTGACCACCCAGAGCACACGGGCCAGACTTCCCACTGCCAGCACCTGCACCTTTGCAGGAAGCCTCCTCCGGCTGCCCTATCCACCCTGCTACTGTGCAGAGGCGCTCAGGGATCACTGCCCACAGGATGAGCTCTCAACCAGCAACTGATGGGCCTCGGGTGGAAGTACCCAACTACCTTGCACCTTGGCATAAAAACTCAGGGTATGTGTTTTTCACAGGCTCTCATAGAATCCCCAGCAGGATTAAGCTTTGGTCACCCAAACTCACACTTTCCTTGCTAAGGAGAGCATTATTAGCTAACTTTCAGCCCACGCTCATGTCCCTACCTATTCCCTTCCCAGGTATTTCATGGATCACTTCCCAAATAAGCTGTTGACACCCAAATCCTCTTCTCGGGATCTGCTTATCGGAAACCTAAACCAACACGCCATTGCCCTGCAGAAAACATTCCTGTGCATGGTCCCCATGAACAGCCCAACTGCTCAGCACATAGTCCCTTTTTATTATTTCCTCCTAAAAATCACCCAAGGATATGACCACCTCACTAGCACATTATCTCCTGCTTAGGTGGTGACCAAGAGAGGCTGGCATCCTAGCTAGCCACCTTACCTACGTTCTTCTGTTCTCTCCCTTAGGAATTATATTTTACGAAAAATGAAGTTACCAATGAACTTTCAGGAAGTCAGAAATACAAAGATAGTCATTACCTTCTGAAATGTCATTTTCAAAAACAATTAAGATGGAAACCTCACAATTTAGAGGAGTTTTGTGTTATTCTCTGTGGTGTAAAATCCTCAGCACAGCACACAAGCCTTCACACACGAGGCTGTTCACGGTCTGCCCCGTCCAGCCTCAGCTCTGCCCTGCTTTTTAAGAAGCCTTAAAACCCCCTGAGATGCTGTGGTTTTCACGTAGATGGGCTGGCATCTTCGGCGGCATAGCAAAAAAGGAAGAAAGCGATAAATAGGAAGGAAAGGTTTCAAGTGGATTGAAAGAAATTTGACTAAATCTCACTATTACAGAACAAATATATCTCTTGCTATCTGATAAAGAGCATCTACCATCCATGGTTATTGCGGGAGTCTGGGAAGAATAAATAAAGGTACAACATTTATGAAAATTTAAAGTCAGGTGGCTTCCCTTTCCATGCTAGAGATTTAGGAATAATAAAATAAGGTTAATTCTTTTAAAATCACAGTCAGTATAACACATAATCTCGCTTTCACACACTGTATATTAAGTCTTTAAATACTTTATGCTAAATACTTTAAATACTTCAGGAACTTTCAAATTTCTTCAAGCTGTTTTCATGAGTTTCATGAATATTTTTAAGATACTACTCAACAACACCAGCAGATCCAGTTCAAAACTGGACAAAAGACAGTTCTCCCAAGAAGATATACAAATAGCCAATAAACACACAGAAAGACACTCAATGTCAGTCACTAGTCATTAGGGAAAGGCAAATCAAAGCCACAATGAGGTAGCACCTCACACCCATTAAGATGGCTATTACAAAAACAAAAACAAAACAGAAAATAACAAATGCCGGTGAGGATATGGGGAAACTGGAACCCTTGTGTACTGTTAGTGGGAATGTCAAATAGTGCAGCCAGCCACTACGGAAAATAGTTTGGTTCTCAACAAATTTAAAATAGAATTACCATGTGATCCAGCAATTCTGCCTCTGGGTATAAACCCAAAAGAATTGAAAACAGAGTCTCAAAGAGATGTTTTTATGCCCATGCTCACAGCAGCATTATTCACAACAGCCAAAAGGTGGAAGCATCCCAAGTGCCCATCAGCAAATACGAATGCTTAAGCAAAACATGGTATCCACATATAATGGGATGTTATTCAGTCTTAAAAAAGAAGGAAATTCTGACACCTGCTACAACATGGATGAACCTTGAAGACATTACGCTAGAAATAAGCCAGTCACGAAAGGACAAATACTGTATGAATCTACTCCTATGAGGAACCTAGAGTAGTCAAATTCACAGAGACAACGTAGAATGGAGGTTGCCGGGAGCTGAGGGGGAAGGAATAGGGAGTCATTGTTTGAAGGGTGCAGAGTCTCGGATTTGCAAGGTGAAAAGAGCTCTGGAGATGCACGGTGGTGATGGTTGCACAAAAATGTGAATGTCCTTAATGCCACTGAGCTGTACACTTAAAACTGGTTAACGTGGGAAACTTTATGTTTATTTCATCACAATTAAACTTCTGTTAGAATACAACAAAATTTTAAAGCTACTACTCTGAAATCATTATTTGTCAGTAAAGGATGAAAATGCATTTGCTACAGTAAGTTTCATAAGATTCAAAGTGTGAAACTATCAGTGGTTAATGTGCTGCTAATGAACACCATCTCGTTCACAGGTAACAGGCATCTCCTCACTTTTCTGTTTGACAGATAAGGGACAGGCGGCCTCGAGAGGACCTGTGGTTTGCCTTAGGCTGCCACGTGGCTGCAGCACCAGGGTAGAATCCGTCTTCCTGATTCTGAACCCAGGGACCTCTTCTACTATAGCATGCCATGTCCTTGTGTCTTTTTTTAAGACATTGTTTCAAATATGTCTCCCTAAATTCTGACTCCTTAAGAAAAATCTTTTTTTTTTTTAAATTTCTACTGCATGGCTTCCTTTCGAAATGTTCTTGAAGCAAGCTTTATGGAAGATTAAACAAAGCAGCACAGTGACAGATGAGTTTTATCAGTTAGCTTGTCTACAGAGGCAGCTGGGCCCTGTCCCTTAAAAGAGCTCGCTCCAGAATGATGGTAAGTCTTCAGATAAAGACTTCTCAGGAAAATCCTCGAGTCTAACCAAAAGTTCAGCTTATCCCAAGGGTCACTTCTCATTCTATTGCTTGGGAAAAATGCACACAGGCTTACCACTAACTGACGTGTTACCTGAACTCTTCCCCCAAGGTAGAAGTGACAGTTAACGAATACCAGTGTCTTTTAGTCCATTCTCCTGTCTTGTGTCTTGAAATCATCCTTTAAACAAGGTCAGTAGGTATATTTTTACAATCTCCAGCACAGGATAAGCCACAGTCACCAACAGAAACCATCTCTGGTGTCTGAAAATCCATAGCACAATTCTTCTGCATCCTAAACTCACAACTTAAGAAAGAACATTTCTTCTAAAGCACACATAAAATTGCTTTTCTTTGTGTGTATGCCTTGACTTTTTAATATTGCTTTTAGCTGCATTTGATCTTCTCATAGTAGCTTCGAATTATGTAGAGACAGCGTTCTTAGTCAAAGTTTACTTGTAGGAAAATGGATGCATAGAGAGTTACATCACTGACTTAGAGGTTCATAGCTTTATAATAAGGTACAGGACTAGGATCCAGGTGTCATTTGTCCCTCATAGCATGTTGGCAAAATCTGCCTCCCTGCCTGCTTGCTTAAAAGAATGACTAAATTATATACATACACACATACGTACACATGTTTATACACATACATGTGAATATGTTTGCATATCTATATTAATATTGATATATGATTTTATATTTAAGTTATCATGTGTGCTTGTGTATTCTACCTCCTATTAGCTATTTTAAAGGATTTTACAATAAGAGACATTTCTGATTTTAAATTCTATGGATTGAAAAACTATGGTATATCCATAAATAGTTCTTACAGTCATTAGAAATGATGTTTTGGATATACATGTATTGACATGGAAATATATTTATAATGTGTTTCTTAGTGAGAAAATCAAGTAACATCACGCATAGTATCATTTTATTTTTGGAAAACCCACAAACAAATGTGTGGAAACATAAACCAAGATGGTTACAGTGATCATGCCATGGTGGTAGAATCACATATGATCTTAACTCATGTGTTTCTTTCTGCCTGTTTACTGTCCTTCGTCTTCGTAATTTAGCTTACATATATTTTCTAATGTTTGCAATAATAAGCATTGTATAATTATATAATCTTCTAAAGTATTTTTTTAGTTACTTTAAATTTCCAAGAAGCAGGACAATGTTTTCTACAAAAATAAACAATAAATTGAAACAGACAGAAGTAGTGGAAATGCAAACAAAAGTACTATGCACTCTCTGTCCACCAGAGAAAAGAGAATAGGGCTGCATCTCCCAAGTGGGTATCTCACCGACGTGAGCTAAGAGGACTACCCTCTAATATAACCCCACCTATGTCCCTAACTCTGGCATCCTCTTCCAAATCAACAATGCCCAAGCATATCACTATGTCCTCAGAATAAGACAAAAGAAACCAAGCATTTCCTAGCTCTTGGTGTTTCACAATTAATTTTGAAAAGCTTGGAAAGAATTGAAAAGAAAACAATATTGGTAACATAAGCAATTGTTCCCATGATACATGGAGTTAGCAACAGGAAGTTATTGTTAACTACAGATGACCTGACCATAAAGCTATGGCATGGAAACCGTTATTTTAGAAATACACTCAGGAATCTAGCTGGGCGTGGTGGCATGCGGCTGTAGTCCCATT
>CAUYRT010076017.1:0-29568 GCA_963574885.1 Lepilemur ruficaudatus
TTCGAAACCAGCCTGAGCAAGAGCGAGACCCCGTCTCTACTTAAAAATAGAAAGAAATTAATTGGCCAACTAAAAATATGTAGAAAAAATTAGCTGGGCATGGTGGCGCATGCCTGTAGTCCCAGCTACTCAGGAGGCTGAGGCAGAAGGATCACTTGAGCCCAGGAGTTTGAGGTTGCTGTGAGCTAGGCTGACGCCAAGGCACTCACTCTAGCCCGGGCAGCAGAGTGAGACTCTGTCTCAAAAAAAAAAAAAAAAAAAAAAGACAACACTTCATTATTTTCATCAGCACCCACTGTAATTTATAGAATTAGTATATATATATTTTTTCTGGGCATGTAGAAAAAATATTTATTCACAGTATGCTTTGAATGCTATAAAACCTGACATATTCTAACTCAAGTAAAAGTGCTTCTGACAGCCTAAGAAGTTTATGATTCTAGGTTTCTCCCTTCCTCTTTGAGAAAATATCCAATCAAGGCTGAGTTTGATTTCAAACATCCGTGAGTATTATGATAAACAAAAATAAGTTTTAACAAAATAATAATTAAAAATGCCCAAGCCTACCATTAAAAATGCATTAGTAGGGTTGCTGAAAATGATCCCTGTGTCTTCTTTATTCTCCCACTGGTGTGTTTCTCTTCTTTCATGGGGTGATAACTTACACAGACCTAAAAACTGATTTCTGGAGAGCAGAAAATATGCCAGTGGGATCTGAGCTCCCAGATGCAGGGTGAAGTGCTAAAGTGAATCATACGCTGTTTGTTGGAATCATTTGGCAAAAGGGCAAATATAGCAAACACGCTCCTACCCTCAAGCCCAGGGACATGACAGCTGAGGCTTGGCATTTTCACAGGCCCAGAGCTGTTGAGTATTTTGTATTGTTTTTCCTCAAGCAGAAAATAAACAAAGTTTGCTTATTTATTTTCTGTAATAAGGGTCTCACCCAGATCTTAAGGTCATGTACCATTGCACCCAGACAGTGTATTACCAAGTTGCTCAGGTTAGCTGTCACCTTCCTTCTGCAGCTGGCTCATGAGTTGTCATCGACTTTGGCATTTTTACTCAACGCCAAATGATACTATTATGCTCTAAGAAGAAGGGGAATTGAACAACCAGAAAAGAGGATATAGCCAGTTTGGTCCATGGGTTTGAGGTGCGTAAAGCCAGGACTGACTGTATGTAAAACCGTGTAACAGCTGAAACCTGTTTTCTACCTACGGCCTTTTTTCCTTTATGCAACGTGGTGTGTACTTACCTCACGTGTCAGCTGCTACCTTGCCCAGCCCCACTCAGCTGTGTGAAGTCATGCCCTCGAGTGTGTCAGCTGCTGGGGAGACTGCTGTTTGCCAGGTCTCCACCCTGCCGTTTTCAGGCATGAAGGGGAGCCCCAAACCTCAGAATTCTCCAGGCAGCATGCTCACTCCTCCTGCCTCCCACACTCATCTCCTTACCAACACAAATTGCCTAGAACGTAAAGCCCATATTGGGCCTCGATCCTGAATGCCTGCCCTCGTGGAAAATCCAAGATCACTACTCGTATCTCATTGATAGGAATCTGCACATCCCTTGACTTTGACCAGTTTTCCCATTAATCTACAACTCTCCAGATTCTTCCGCTCTGCTCTATGAAATGCCGCTATCAGCATGATCTGCATACCAAGGATATCAGTGGGTTGCTATCACCTCTTGACTATTGAGAAGAGTGCTGCTATGCACATGAGTATACAGATATCTTTTGGGGACAGATGCTGCTTTCAATTCTTTTGGACCAGCCATATTGATATTAAGTGAGTTTCACGCTCTCTTCCACATGGCCAGCTCCTAAACCTGGTGGATCATAGCCAGTGTTTTATTTCCTTAAGAACCTTACCTGATCACTGTATTTCAAGTAGATTCTCTCTTTAATCTCTAAAATAATATCCTATTTTTTATTTCATAGCATTTATCATGATTTAGTTCACTTAGTTTAATGTTTTATTTCCCTTTTCTATCTTCCTCACAAGATTATATATTTTACGAATCTAGTGACCATTTTTCTGTTGTTGAGTTTATCTCCAGTGTTTAGATCAGTGCTTGGTACCTAATTGGTACCTAGCAAATATTTGATGAATAAATAAATTAATGAATAAGTGAATATGTATGTTTGCTTTCTTTTAAAAAAATATTGGGAACATGTATGTCTGTTGGCATGAAGAGAATGAAATTTCTCTTTAATGATACTGGATACATGTTATAAGGGTTTGGCTCCTAAAATGGATCAGAAATAGAAGCTATGAATTTCTGTTTGTACTAATCACCAAGAAAGCAAATTTCTCTTTAATAGTAGATGATATAAAGGAAAAAAACCCTCTTCCAAAAACCATTATTCTGAGCTCAAATTCATTCACATTCGATGGGTTCCCAGTAAACCACAAAATGTCCACCCTTGTTCCCCCTCCCCACAACACACATGTTGGTTCACCCACTGGATCCATCCCTGCCTCTCCCTCACTCCGCTAACTGGAGGACACCATGTTGAACTTCCAGGAGCCAGAGGTTCTCTTGAGAAAACCGAGAGAGAAACATTTTAGGATCAATATCTTGGCTCTGGAAAACTAATGAAGGCAAAGGAATTAGAGGCCACTGTTAACATATCAAAGATATTCACCTCCTTAAAGGCATCATTAGTGCTTGGAAAAAGGTTTATGTCAGCATACACAGCTCTCAGAGTACGGTATCGATACGCTAACTGCAAGAGATACTAGGCTGACCCCCTAGAGGCCATAGTAAAACAGCAGCAGATAAAGGGCACCAAACAATGGGAACTTATGGAAGAATAATTTTTATAGTTAGCAGAACATTCTCCACTATGGTATTAAGTCTGCCTTTTGAACAGGAACCTCAAGACTGGTGGTCCAAATTACTCTGCTGTGTAAGGTCAGGGAGAAAAAGTGGATGCCACCATTGTTGTCGTCATTGACATTCATTCATTCATTCAGTCTATCATTATTTACTAAATGCCAACAACAGAGATTTTCACTAGGTTAGTCACAAACGATAATTTTAAGCAAAACAACAGTTCTCTCACAGAGGTTGACAGGGCTCACATTGCTTCTGTATGCATGTCTATAAACTACAATAGCTTTAAGTTTTTCACATAAAGGAAGAAAGCCTTTTTAACCTTTTCTGTATAGTTCCTTCAAATAATAATTGCAAAAAATAAGATGTAAATAAAGATTTGCATATTTGGAAACAAAAACAGACATTTGTAGGAACCTTATTTGTTGATAATATTAACTTTTGCTTCCAGATGGCTTCACACAATCACAACTAAAGATAAAGTTTTAATCTAAAATCAAATGCAGTATAGAAAGTACCCTGAGTCATTTGAAAGAATGGGATAACCTGAATGATATTTGGAATAGGACTTGTAAAAATATTTTTAGTCTTCATATTTGTAAGTTCTTAACCCTTTTATGAACAAAATATCAGCATGTGTTTTTTTATTTTAGCATTCAATTGGAAACTGATCTGTTAGACACACCACAGAGGGCTTTGAATTCCCTCCACTGGTGCAATGAGTCTCTGTAAAACCTCCTTAAATCAATAGAAAATATAATTTAACTAAAAACTCTATGTCAGTGTTAAAGAAAAAAAGTAATAACCAAATCTCAATTTAGCAATTCCAACATGGGAGACAAAATAGTAAAGATTATTAAGGAAGAACCATGGCCAGTACCTTTTGAATGCCTGCTTGGGACTCCAGAACATTGTTCTCTGATCCATTGCTTCGGTTGATCATCCGCCACATTTGGGAATACATGCTGTCCCTCTCAAAAGGATTCAGTCCCTTCATGCGAACATGTTCATATACTGCAGAGTCCAGGACTGTGCCGTAAGGGATGTCTGTTTGCTTGGAAAGGTCCTGGAGAGACCTTGATTATTGGGCGAGAAGAGAGCCATGAGAGAGTAATTACTATTTTCAAATGGACATAAAATTAAAGGAAGAAAAGGGCAATATATGTGAAGATGGATATCAAATTGCTTTTCTTATTTTGTTGTTTCTTTATATTAAGATCTAATGTATAAGGAAAACTGCTATTAGGGTATATGGTACTTACACAAATTACAAGAAGACAAGGTTATTATTGAAGGAAAGGTGAAAATTTCTACTGGTAACGCAATGCTTTCTGTGTAAACCTTCACAGGAAAAAAAAGTCTAGCAATCCCATCAAGGCAAAGACAAATTAAATTAGGTTGATAGATAATCATATAATTTAGTAATTTGAAAAAATTTTCAATATTTTATGAGTATTATGCCTATGTTCCTTTAGATGGCAAGGCTTAAATATTTTTCTAAAATAATTATAATTTACATTTAAACCATTAAATGTAAAGACAAGGTCATGTTTTAAGGTCAAGTGTATGCTTAAAAAATACTATTTATGAAAGTAATTATATATCAAGTGGCTACTACATACACGCCAGGCAACTGACATACATTATCCCCACAAAAATGCCTCACATTCAGAATTGTTTGACCCATTTTTATAGATGTGGTAACTTAGGTTGAGAGAATAAGGGACTTGATCAGTGTGGCACAGTCAGCGAGTGGTGGAGCTTGGAGTCAAATATGAATTTGGCCAAAGGCCATAATGTTTCCACTGCAAGATGCTGATTCTTATTTTTATAATTCTTTTGCTATATTTGCTCTAGCGTGTGGGGTATATGTGTATGTGTGTGAGACAGAGAGAGAAAGAGTGTGTGAGTGTGTGTGAGAGAGAGAGGGAGGGAGAGGGAGAGGAAGAGGGAGAGGGAGAGAGAGGGAGGGAGGGAGGGGGGAGAGAGAGAGACAGAGATTTTTATTTGTATTCAAATACAATAAATTTCATGCTTCTGGAAAGCTGGACATGTTTTTCAGCTTTCCCTTTTCCAGAATAATGCCCCAGGATTTTTAATTTTTGAGTTATAGATGGTATTTGTTTGTCCCAGGTTATCCATACCTAAATTTGTGGTTGATTTCCTTAAATTTGAGTTTCTCAGTCATTCTATACTTTCTAACTTAAAGAATCAATTAACACTCCACTAGAACTCATTGAATTTGTGTAGGTGTCCAACTCTAGTGACTGACATTTAAGAAAAAATACTGTCTTTATCATACTGTTCAAAATCAGATGCTGGCACACTTAACAACTTAACTAACTTCTGGGAATGGGAAATGCTTTCAAATACTCTACTGTATTGTAGAACGAATGGTCACAGCACTGCGCAACCATGAGCCATGAATCTCACATAATGTATAGCCCTGACCTTTCGGTCTGTTTCTAGATGGAGTTTGCTAACGATTTCCTGAGGATTTTTACAACCAACACTAGCATTGGGCAAAGGTATTAGAAATACTCTTTCAGTTTGCCAATTTCCATCATATGCAAAATTGTGTTGCAAACAATAAATTATGGACCAAGTTTGTTAGAGAAGTATATGTGCCAATTTCTAATGGTGATTTTCAGCAAAATTTAACCTACAGTTTTATTGAGTTTTGTGTTGTTGATGTATATTATTTACTCCATGGAAACTACCATGATAATTCCTTTTTGCTCTGCTCATCTGCTGAATAAAATGATGCATTCAAAAAGTAATATTTGATGAGAAGAATTTTCTGGAATATTTTATAGCTATTGAAATAATTCTGCCATTTGTGAAAGATAAACCAAAGTAATAGTGTCAATGAATGATTGAGGGCAAAGGCAGGAATACAAGTAAGCTATGTGTAGGTAGGGTGCAAATTAATACCAGAGTGACAGGGCATTTACTCCTGGGATATACCATAATTATATTGGTAATATTGTAACAATAAGAATTTTGCTTCAAGAGAGCAATTTACTGCTGTTTCCAGTAGAAGCAGTAAAACTGTATTGCAAACATCAACACTGTAAACATATTTCCCACTGTTCAGTGGAGGATACTCAAAAGTGTTAACACAGGAATAAGAAATGAAACACATCTACACAGGTTATAGCAGCAATCCTCATTCATTCAGTTTCCATAAGTATAATACAAGGGTCAAGGCCAGTTGGTTGTAGCATCATACAGAACCTGAAGGTCTCTGGATGGAGAGGTCCATGTCAGGGTTCATTAGAAACCCTACCAGTACGAGACTGGCCATTTGCTATTAATATTTGGCAGTTCTGGCAATCAATCTCAGTTATATAATAACTATCAGCAGGTTTCACTTTGGTGGAAGTGAGATCACAGTCTACAGTGAAATTGTTTTCATGCCTACATCTAAATATATAACTGGTTTGCCCAAATGGTCACACTATTTAAATGCTGTTAAATAAACCAGTGCTTCCTCTCAATCTTCCATGAAAATAAAATTGAAATCAAACGTTAGGATCTTTAATATAACCAGGTTTCTATGAAATAGCTTCACCTTAAATATTGTTTTACAACCTGAAAATATAGAGCTGTAATACAAACAGTTTAGTTGGTGGGAGCTTTTTGTACACAATAAATTTTTAAAGGAATATCTTAATATATTGCCTATGTGAAGTTCCTGATGTTACAAAGAAGGCAGTTTATTTTCAACACACTTCAAGTTTAGACTAGCAGCGCATTTTGTAATTTAGAACAAAGGCATGTTCCCTCTAGCAGTTTCTGATATCAAGTTCAGCTTATAAATTTGCCTTGAGACATGCTCACAATAAAAATTACAGCTTGTCTGATCAGCATCGTTCCATTATAGTACACCAGGATAGAACCAAAGATGACAAAACTAACTAAAGCAAAAGAAAGTGAACACAAATAGCTTATTACAGAAAGGCCATTTTAGGAGCCCAACATAGAAAGGAAGTGACTATTATAAGTGATCATTTTGTTATTTTCATACTAAGAAGATTTTAGAACAAGATCAGCAGAAATACTGTGGCCTATATTATGAGCCCCTGAAAGAAATATAGTAGATGATTAAATAAGCGGTAATCTTTAAAAAATTATATCTGGAAGTCAAAATTCAAGTGGATATTTTTTAGACATGCCTAATCATTATTTTAAAATGCAAACCAATCCTAGAATCATTAATAAGCACCTAAATAAACATTAATTACCATGGCAAATGTTGACATTTCTTTTTTAAGTGTAGTCAACCTTTTCTCAGGCCATGAAAGGAATGGGAAAATCTAGAGCACTCTGAAGAAGTGTTATCTGTGAAAATAGTATTAGTATGTTATGCTAATATGGTCCATTTCTCTACCTAGCCATGCAAAACCATACTCACATAAAACTCAGCAAATGCTCACTCTGAAAATCTATTAAACCTGACCCACACCCTCACTCATCCACACCAAAGAATGAGTGTCTACAGCTAGAGTTGCTGAATGATAAAGCAATGCTTTGCTGTTCTAATCAGCCTTATTTTCTTAACATCTTACCAAGATTATTCTTTTAGTCTTCCTACTCGTCTCCTATCAGATAAGCATCAACCTGTGGGAACTAAACAATACTGAGAATTTATAGGTAAGTGATATTTAGTTATCTGTATAAATCATATATATATACTGAGAAACTGTAACTTAGGGCAATTCTGTGAAAATAAATTTTAAGAATTTTAGTGGCTTTAGATTGTTTTTAAACTCTTTTCCTCAGAAGAATAAACACTTAAAAGCCCTTCAAGCATTTAAAATTAGTTTTGATATATGTGACAGTCTGATATTAGACATATCAGATAGCAATAGCTTTGACATTGAGTACATTAGATTTTAAAGTCAAGAAGATCTGTTATTTATGAAAGGTGTGATGTTAGGTACCCCTGTCTGCCTTATTTCCTTCATCTATAAAATGGAAAGAATAACAGTGTCCTCCTCAAAGAGTTATAATGAGAGGACCTGAGCAAGAGCAAGACCCCGTCTCTACTCAAAATAGAAAAGATTAGCCAGGCGCGGTGGCGCAGGCCTGTAATCCCAGCTACTTGGGAGGCTGAGGCAAGAGGATCATTTGAGCTCAGGAGTTTGAGGTTGCTGTGAGCTAAGCTGACACCACTGCACTCTAGCCTGGGCGACAGAGCCAGACTCTGTCTCAAACACACACACACACCCCCCACAAATGACATGAGTGACCTGCCAGCCTGGCTCTGGGGAATGGAAACACTAATCTGATCTTTTATGAATTGGAACAAGTCAACTCAAGTTATCACATCAGGGGGGATTTTTCTTCGGGGAAGAAAACTAGAACGTGGCGGACAGGACAGGCACTAGATGCTTCCGGCAAAGGTGCTGACCTTGGAAAAGAGACAAGTAGGACTCTATGACAGCATCCTCCGACTCAGTTTAGGTTTCCCCCCTAAACTCTTTCCCCAGTTTTCTCCTCCAGATGCTGATTTCAACACTTGCCAAAGGAAAGGCAGTGTTGCTGTCCCAAGAACTCATTAGCAGCCAAGTGAGGAGCTGCTGCTGTCCATGGACATGACTTTGGCATTAACCTTTTTAAAATAAGAAATTAATATTATTGGGCTAAGGGAACACTCAACTCCTTTCTGAGCCTGCTTTTATTAAACAGGGGCACCTCTCAGGCACTACAAATAGCTCTTACTGAGCTCTTAAGTATGGACCAAACCATCTGCAAAATAAATTTCTCTTCTGACATCAAGGAGTCCTGTTTACCCGACCATATTCGCTTGGTACCCTTCATATTTCATCAAACTTTACAAATTGTAGTTAAGGACTCCACTGCTGAGAGTGGTCCTGTGAAGTGCAGAGACAAGCTTTCCAGCATAAAAAGTGATCCAAAAATTTAACACTTAAAAAGGCAACTAATGTGCCGGCACAGTGAGAATTAGCGTCATTCAGACCCAAGAAGCAAGTGGAAGTGTTGTGAAACAGACTGGGGTGGTTAGATCCGTCAGGCCCGCCCTGAAGGGTACTGCCAACAGCCGTGCACTGGGCAACTTCTTAGGTTCTGAAAGCATGAGTTTCGAAGACATAAAGATTTGTATTTCAATCCTTGGACAAATGATTTAAACTTCTCCAAATTGTAATTTCTTTCCTTATTGAACAGGGGGAAATAATACTTTTATATTAAGGTATCTGGAGGTTTGAATTCGATATTGCATGTAAGCCTTTTCCCTATCTCTGCTTTCACCCGCTGCCAATCCATCCTCCACACCACAGCTAAAGTGTCCTTTCTGATATGCAAATCTGATCCTAATGCTGCCTTATTTAAATATTTCCAAATACCCCACTGGTCTTAGAAAATAATTTAAACTCCTTAGCCTTCAAGATCCTTCAAAAATTTGGCTTACACCTTTTTTTATTTCCATTCTCAGAAACAACCCTTTGCCTCATTCATATTCACAGTACAGGCCAAACGTAACATTTCATTCCTGCTTTATCACACTTCTATGTCTTGGTAGGTGTTATTTCAGCATAAGATGCTTCCTTGTCTGCCTGAAGAATTCCTTCCCTTCAAGATCAAACTCCATTGTCTCTTCAATGCTGTTCTAACACTGAGAATACGTTCACATTTTAGCATTGTGTTATGAAGTTTTGCTTCTTTGTCTACCTCATTAGAGTATACATTGCTGATGCTAATGATTTTTTCCAATTATTCTCTTTATTTTAATCAGTTCTAAGAAAACTGCCATTTTTATAGAATATGAAAAAAGGAAAGAAAAATCTCACAATTGGAAAGTGAACTTTTTGAAATATATAATCATTCTGTGCTTTCTTATATTTTTTATTTCAAAATATTAAGAGGGTACAAATGTTTTTGGTTACATGGATTTCTTGAGTCAAGGCTATAAGTGTGCCTTTGTAGTGTTCACCCAGACAGTGTTCACTATACCCATTGGGTAGATTTTCACCTATTCTCTCCTCCCATCTCCCCACTGCTCAATTTCCACTGAGTTTTATTTTCCTCTGTGCACATGTGTGCTCACTGGTTAGTTTCAATTTAATAGTGAGTACATGTGGTGTGTGTTTGTCCATTCTTTAGATACTTCACTTAGGATAATGGTCCCCAGTTCCATCAAGATTGTTGCAAAAAGTATTAATTCATTTTTTATGGCTGAGTAGTACTCCATGGTATACATATACTACATTTTCATAATCCACTCATGAACTGATGGGAACTTGGGTTGATTCCACATTTTTGCAATTGTGAATTGTTCTGCAATAAATAACTGAGTGTCAGTTTCTTTTTAAATTCATCTTTGAAACCCAGATTAGACCTAGCCCAGGGCTTGAAAACAGCAACAATGAGTGAGGCTCATTTATTTTGGCTAGCCTTTACGAGAAAGATACTTCCATTTTGGAAAGTAAGCATTCCCATTAAACTCTCATTGAATAGTAATGCAATTGTTATTATATATTATCAGCCATTCTGTGGCTGACCTATCATGCCCAGAAGTATTTTGTATTTATAAAAAACTGAAACTCATTTTTAATGTGATCTTTAGAAATTTCTTCTGTATCAAAATCAGTTATGAAAGCTTTATTGAAAATTGCTTGCCAGAACAGTTTGCCATGTATGTAAAATAAATAAACTTAGAGGCAAGGCAAATAAAAAGAACATCTAGACAAACAGGGCTGAAAAAAAGTATTTGGAAGAGCTAAGGGTGTAGTCCATGATTCTGGTAGACACAGAACCTGGTACAAAGTAGAATGTCTGTTCCTAAAAGAATCACTTATCTAAGCAGTGCAGAAAGTGAGAGGATGAGAAATGGTCGGTCGGAGTGAGTTCCGACTGAAATACCGTCAGCTAACTGAAATGGGGAATAAAATTGCTCAGCTACCTCTGATAATAGAAATGATTATAGATACATAAAAGAAGTCATGATTTTAGTAGCTAAGGAAGAGATAAGCACCCGAACAAGGAGAGAATAGTCACCTTTGGTAATGTTGAGCATTATTATAGAAAATTAAATTTTAGGATTTCCTTTCCTGCCTGAATATTTAGATAAAGAGGGCAAAGGAGAGGACGTGTGCTGGGCTCACAGACGAACGAAGGAGTGGCGTTGAAAGGCTCCACCCCTTCCTATTTGTAGCAAAGTCCATGGCACTTGTCCTTTGCAAAGCCACACTCCTCATTTTAGTAGCTCCTGCTTCTCAGGGCAGTTTCCTCAATCACCTGAGAAGTAAGTTTATAAAGTCTGATGAACTACAAGAGTATCAAGAGCATAAGGTCAGGAGATGTCAGAAAAGAAATTTGCTTTGCAGATGGTTTGGTCCGTACTTAAGAGCTCAGGAAGAGCTATTTGTGGTGCCTGAGAGGTGTCCCCGTTTAATGAAAGCAAGAAAGGAGCTGAATGTTCCCTTAGTCCCAAAATACCGGCTTTCTTATTTTAAAAGTATTAATATCAAAGTCACATTAATGGAAGGAAAAGGATTCTCTAACAGAATATTAGATTACATAGCCTAAAAGTATACCCGACGGTGAAAGGTAGTTCAGAAGGAAGCCAGCCACAGCAATCTCTAACGGAGAGAATTTACCAGCACTTGAAGTGCTTGTGTCTTCCTTCCTCATGATGCCAGAATATTTTCCTTTTCAAGACAGCAGAAGTCTTTTTCAGAACAAGCTGAAGTCTGAGGCTAACAGGTAGAATGAGACCAGACAAGGCAGAGGGTTAAAATTCCTTTTTTTTTTTTCTTGCAGACAGAGTTTCCCATGTGAGTCCTTCTAGATGGAGAGTGTGCTTTATAAGAGGAGCCACATATGGACCAAAGAGGACTGGAATTTTACAGAGGGTCAGCAGGTGAGTGGCTCCACGTGAAATGCGCGAATAAGGCCAACTGGCTCAGCCTTTTCCAGTACCTCCATTCTGTCCCTCTCCCCCTCCAGTCCTGAATCCTTCATCTGCTCCCAAACCCTCAGGTCCTTTTGCTCTGGACTTCTTTACAGTGCTTATTTTATTTTTATTTGTAAGACCTGTTTAGCTATCATATTTTTAAGTGTGCTTGAGCTAGAAAAGGTGTGTGGCAACATTCATGAGAAGATCACCTCTCCCTTCCAGAACACTGTCCCTCTGTCGTGGCTTACTAGTTTGTGGGGATGATAGCCCAACAGATGACACTAAAGTCTTAAAGTCTTTCCTGACAGACTTAGGAATATTTCCTGCATTCTCTCCCTGCCAAAGTAGCCAGGGACACATCTGTCGACCATATGGCATAGATAAGATTGTCACAGGTGAAACAGGAAATTCATGCAAGATAGATGCACTTGAGAAAAACGGATGTCATGAACTGCTTAGGGAACATCCTCCTGCTCTGGAGAGATTTGCACTTTCTATACAAATTGAAGAGTTGGTTCAGACTCCTGGATATGGTAGGTCATTTTAGAGAATCTAAAGGAAGATGGAAACGCTCTGTTCTTGTGGCTGTTGGACATAATTAATACAAATAATGTTAAACTCTTTCCAAAATGACAATGTTATACAAATGCAAGAGACTAGCCATCTGACAATCTGATTGACTTGTCTGACTTCTTGACTGGCATTATAAGCTAGAAGCTAATTTTGTCACACCATGAATCCTGAAATGCGCAGACACTATATTTTTCCACTAGAAGCCTCATAACCCTGACATTGCTGACAGAAGTATCATTTATGACCCTTTTGTCTATTTTAAAAGGCTTACTAGTTAAATAAATATTTAGTATTTATTGATATTCCATGATAAATTATAAAATAAAGAAATACACATATATGTATATCATGAAAGGCTACTTTATGTATATTTAATATGTGCATGTGATATGTAATAAATTATATATCATAATATATAAACTATTAAAGCAAAACGCCATTATAAAAAGCCCTAGTATTCTGTGAATTCAATTACACTGAAGTTTTCCTGTGTATAATACAAAATGTGCAGTTTTTTAAAAAATATATCATGAAAAAGATATAATAATTCTTAATATTTACCTCAAGACACTAGGAACAAATATGAAACTATCCTAAATTTGTGTAACCAGCATTTTACTATGTCATGTTGATTGTCAGCTGATTGTAAAATTTATGTTAAGGTAATATCCTCAAATTATGCAATAGATTCCAATAGTGAAATAGATTTCTATATTTCTATATCCTTGAAAATTCAGGAAGGACATTACTAATGCGTATGAATTTCCACGAGGATACCAAATTTCTAATGGTGTTAAGAAAAAATCCTAATACAATCATAACATCAGAGAGTTGAAAAAGTTACTAGAGGCATCACATAATTTCGTGAGGTAGGTTAAGGCACATAAGCTGGCCCTCAAAACTGACTTTATGCTTTCTTCATAAGGTAGTTTAGTGACTTGCAAAACTTAACTCCAGGAATTCCTTACTCATGTTTAACTCAAAACCCTCCAATTTCACAGAAAACATTCACTTTGTTCACAGGGAAAGTGAATAGTAGGAGCACACCAACTCTAGCACAGTATTTCTTTATGTGATAGAACGCTTTTCATTTTCATCCTTTAACCTTAACCTTGCTGAGTTACACACTAAATTCTATTAGTTGTTGTCCACAGAATTGATTGATAACCTTTTAAGACTGTTATTAACTAAGCTATCTTTTCTTCTTCTATTGTAGTTTTTGCATACTTTATGGACCTTATAATGAGTCCATGGCAGTCTTTAAGAGGCCTCAACAACTTTTACACTGCTAGGTGACTCTGAGCATTTTAAAAATAAACACCGATGCTACATTTCAAATTTGTAATTGACAGATATTTCATTCTGCAACTATCTTCATAGCCCAATTCTGAACTAGCATAGACACACACACACTTTCAGAGATTTTTTTTCCATGTCTGTGTGAATTATCACATATTTATTCCTGTTAAACTTTGTTGTACTTCTAATCACCTTGTGTAATTTGTCAAGGTCCTTATAAATTTTTATAATGTGATTCTAGTCAATAATCACCCCTACTCAATATAGAGTAATCTGCATATTTAATAAGCTTACTCCCTCTTCCATACTTCAAATCAACACTGAAAATGTTAATTAGAATCAGGACCAATGCGACTTATGGAAAAAACTTTATCCAATATACCCTCCAAGGCTGACATTGAACCATTGATCACTACCTTGTATATGTCTAACAAGCTGTGATACGATAATACATAATACTACTACATGAAACAATGACCCAAATACAATGCAGTGTGGATTCAAATGGAGAATCAATAGTAATTTGTAATTTTTTCCCTATAAGATTTTTTGAGGAGCTCAAAACATTAATCACATTATCATTTTTTTCAGAGTGAATTAAAAAAGACTAGACAGAAAGAAGTTACCAGAAATAACATTAAGGCTAATTTAATAGTCTATTTAAAGACCCAATGAAAGTTTATTTTCAAAGTATAGTGAAAGGTCATGGCTTTAGTAAATATTTTAATGAATCTGACTAAAAACAAAAATACTGGTTCTTCATAACATAGAGCAGGGTGTCAAGTTTCTATTGACAACTCAACATTTTCCAAGCGCAAAAAGATATTCCTCCTGCCCAGTGCACTAGGTCTGTGAACACCTCAAAAAATCATTATGTTTTTCTTAGAATGATTTAGAGAAATGATCTTCTATTCCCAATTAGATATTTCTTTTTTGACGAATTTCAACTAAAGTTGACATTAAATGCATATCCTGATACCCGAGAGCCATGTCTTATTAACAGCCACTTTGAGATTGTAAAATGCCCAAACTGTTTTGCAAATGTGCTCCCCTCCCCCAATTCAATAACAAATCTTCAGAATTATGTGGCACCCCTCTCAGAAAATCTTCATCTTCATCTAAGAAAAGCAGCCCAGCCGGTCAGCTGCAGACCTTGCTCCTCACCTTCCCCATCGCTTGTCATTAGCTGAGGCATCTGGCTCTTTTCCAATCTCATCCATCCTTTGCATCAGGGCTTGAGAAATGGGGGCTGTAGTAGGGGTGTGTGTACGTGTGTGAGGAGTGGAGGAGAAAGCCATTAAAAATAAATTGAATATCTTGAGATGACAGGAGCTGTGGAGGAACTAAGAGGATCAGAGAACTAATGGGGTCAAAGAGGCACTTAGCAGAGGGTGGAGGTCAGTACACCAAGCTCACTAGCCTGATGGAGTGGCCAGGGAAAGAAAGCTGAGACTGGAAATACAGAAATAGTAAAAAAAGATAAGAAGCTATGGCAAAACAAGAGTTTCCTTTCAATTTTGCCTTTCAACCTAGGGTTTCTTTGATTAAGGTACTAATGTGAAGGTATTTTATCAGTTATCTTAGACCTTGCTTAATAAGATGCTTCATTCCTGTAGTTGATATAGAATTTTATAGTTGTAGGGACATGGAAAATAACTTCATTCAAACAGTGGAACAATTGTTTGTGCAGTGAGAGAAGAAAACAGCATCACTTTTTTAAAAGACAAAAAACTGAAATGCAAAATGGTTTAATAATTTGTCTTATTTTTTTTTGTAGTAGGAGGGAGACTTGAAGGCTTGAACCTAAGTCTTCAGTCTCCTTCAACAGTATTCTGCTGCCAAACAACCCTGCCTTCCAATTCCATTCTTGCTGATTTTCATCACTCCTCTTTTCCCACATTAATTTCACAAATGCATGCTCCATACTCAATTTCCTTTTGAGTAACTAAACAGCAAACTCCCAAGTATAGGATATTTACCCTATCTATCCACTTGTGGTATAGAATTCATTTATTCAGCAGACTTAAGGAAAGAAAGGAAAATAACAAGAAATAGAGAGAAGATGGTAATTTACATTGAGTAGAGTATTTCATAAGTTTCTAGGTTTAAAAGAGCAGGATTGGTAAGAAAGAGAGAGAGAAAAAAAAGAGGGAGAAAGGAGAGGATTTTATTTGTTTAGAATGATTCAGCTTGTTCAGAAGGAGATCATCTTAGGGATTGTGGAAGCTCATTAGGTTAGCCAAGTTTTTTGTCTGGGTAAGCTCAGTGTAAACAGAGTCTATGGAAATGCTATCAATAATATATCCCTGTTCCTGGGAGCCACAAATAAAGTGGGAGACAACTTTTAATTAAATGTTCTCTGAAGGGTGGCTTTGAAAGACCAACATTGTTCTGAGAGTTGTTACTTTTTTTTCAAAAAGAAAGACAAAATCCTGTCTATGACATCTAGATGGTTATATGTTTGGAAAATATCCATCACTGTAGTGCTTAAGCACTAAGACAAGTAAGCCATTTCAACACTGAACAATACAGAGTGAGGAGATAAATGTCTTCCTCCGTGTGCAGTGCCTGTGTGTGCCAGAGCTAAGCCTACACAATTCTGGACTAAGATGAAACATAAAAGCAGTATGAATCCGGCTTAGCTTGCTGCAGCCACCTTGATTTTGGCTGCTCCTAATAAAGTGTGCAATTCCCTGATGAGCATTATGAAACAGGCTCCTACTAGAAGACTGAAGGAAGAATGGGTAACAGTAAGGAAACCTAGAGAGCATACCATTTTGGATTTCCTGGAATAATAGCACAAAGAAATGGCTTTCATATTTCCTTCTGATGTTTTTTGTGAGGTATATACAAATCATGGAGTTCCACAGTCTCAGGCCAGATTCTAAAAAATCTCTTTCTGGTTCATTTATTGAATATTTATTTGTAACCAACTATATATTCAATAAAGTACCACACAAGATACTGTGTTGGTACAAAGGTGATCAAACATCCCTAAAGAACATACATTTTCACGGAGAGGGACTTACCCATGAGCTGTCAGCAATGACCTGAGGGCCAGCCCACCCCTCCAGACAAACATCCCCTATCACATGCGTGGACTATGATAACCACAGGGTAACAAGGAGATACAGGAGAACAGCATGGTTACGGGCTCACAGTGCATCCACCCCTCTCTGGCCTACTAAGTCTTCTGGAGCAGTACCCAAAAACACCATCTAGGGGTCTGGGAACTGGAGATTACATAACCTAGTCCACCATAATTGGTACCTGAACACTTTCCCAAGGGGCCAAGTTCCAACTGACCCAAATTACCAGCAATACCACGGTGGTGCTGCTGAAGGGCAATGAACGTCTCCCTCTCTTCACTGAGCAACAGAGTTCCCAGCAGAAGAGAACAGGTGTACCACAAAGCTATCTGTTTTGGACTGAAGGACGAGATCCCAGATGACAAGGAACCAGCGTTAAGAACTCTGGCAACAGGAAAAAACAGGCTATTTTGACATACCCAAAGGATCACACTACTTCTCCAGCAATGGACTTCAATCTAAAAGAAATTGTTCAAATGACAGATATGGAATTCAAAATACAGACACCAAGTAAGATCAAGGGGATTGATGAGAAAGTTGAAAACCAACACAAAGAAACCAAAAAAGGTAATTCAGGACATAAATGAAAAAAAATTCACTAAAGAGATAGATAATTTAAGAAAAAATATAATCAAACTTCTGAAAATAAAAGAGTCCTTTAGGGAATTTCAAAATATAATGGAAAGTTTTAACAGCACTAGACCAAGCAGAAGAAAGAATTTCAGAGCTTAAAGACAAGGCTTCCCAATTAACCCAATCAGTCAAAAATGGAGAAAAGAGAATCAAGAAAAATGAAAAGTCTGTCTGAGAAATATGAAATTATTTAAAGCAACAAATATAAGAATCATATATATTCCTGAGAGAGAAGAAGAAAAAGCAAAAAGCATGGAAAACGTATTTGAAGGAATAATGGAAGAAAACTTCCCCAGTATTGTTAGAAATTTAGACATCCAGATATAAGAAGATCAAGAAACTCCTGGAATATTTATTACAAATAGGACACCACCAAGGCAAAAAGTCATCACTCTGGCCACAGTCAAAGTGAAGGAGAAAATTCTACAAGCTGGGAGATAAAAGCATCAAGTAACTTACAAAAGAAAATCCATCAGACTAACTTGCAGACTTCTCAGTAGAAACTTTACAAGCTGGAAGGGTTTGGTCTTTTTAAACAGAATAACTGCCAGCCAAGAGTTTGTGTGCTGCAAAACTAAGTTTAATAAATGAAGGAGAAATAAGGGCTTTCCCAGTCAAGCAAACACTAAAGGAATTTGTCACCACTAGATTGGTGACAGACTTACAATTCTAAGCCTGGCTAGTTCATACTCACCATGTGGCACTTAGGAAAACAATTGCTCAATAATTTTTTTTCTTTTCCAAATGTAGACAAATATGGGTGCAACGATTCTGTTATTGGTAGGCTAGAGGAAAGGGGGTCTCCTCTAGTGATAAAATATTCATGGATCTCTTTTTGTGTCTACTTGGAAAGAAATGTTATCCCAGATTAGTTTGATTGATTCAGTGTCAGCATTTACTCAATATTTTATTTAGTCCAACCTCAAGAATTATGGAGAATGAATCCATCTAACAAAAAATGGTGGGATGTTGAGATAACTTTGAGTAGACCTAAGTTTATTTACAGATTCAGGTAATGAAAAATCTCAAGTTTCATCATCAAAGATCACTTTGGCCCTAAAGTTATTAATGACTATAACCGTACAACTATGATTTCCCCATAGCTATTTTTACCTTTATGTGAAATTAGTAGCATTTTGAAAATTATATTACAATAAAGGTAAACAGAGTTAATGTTAATGATGTTATCACCAAGTGCTTACTCTGAAAGTACCTTCAAAGCTTCACATGCTCCATTTCACCATTGCCACTTTCAGTGCCAAATCAAAGGTTAAATGAGCATAGATATTTAATTCTGAAAAGGGCGTAAAATTTTGTAACAAGGATTCAACTTCCCAAGAATAAATTTATTGAATTTTGCCTACCAAACTAGAAGAGTTTCTATCAATTAACTGTCCAAAGAAAATGATTTTCCTCTCTGTCTCTTTCTCTCTCTCTTTCTCTCTCTCTCCCTCTCTCTCTTTCTCTCACTGACATTCTTCTAACCTCTTCTGCCCATCCTAGTCCACAGAGCAACTTTGAATTTTTGGAATAAAGATGCGGTTGGTATGTATTTGCAAATGGCATAACAAAACTGGACTGGAAAAAGGTGCATTGACATGCACTGCAGCTTCATTCACTGATGAGCAAATCTCACGAATATAAATGATTAAGGCACATGACATTGAATGATATGGTGAAAAAAAGTTTTTGTCTTTTCTAAGAAAAATTAGACTTAGAATTTTCCAAGAAACCTTGGCAGTAGTTACAAATGGAACTTTGAATGTTTCCAAGAAACACTACAGGCAATTATGTTTACCAACAGAGCTAAGGCATGAATTTAGACAGTATCTTTAAATGTGGGGAGAGAATCTGGCTTCTTTTAACTTATTTGGCTCTGATTCTCTCCTTCCAAAATTAATCCAGTGATAATATTACAAGGAAGTGGAGATTTATTATACCCACTGATGACTTTTAATAATGCCAGTTGGCATTGGAAACGAATAATTTTTTAAAAAATGAATGCTCGGTTACTTTGGGTTATAGAACTACACTTGAGGGAAACATCATGTGAAATTACAATCTTTTTCCATTAGGTTTCACTTTTAAAGAAATTTTATGGGTATAAAAATTTGAGAGAGGCTTCTGCTCCCACTGCTATTGCATGAAAGTTTAGGTAAAAACTGACTCTGGCAAAGTTAGTAATAACTAAATAGCTCAGATATACACACACACCATAATGACTGCAACCTCAGAAAAGTATCAGATCAAGCAAAATAACTGTAGGAAGCACCATTAGACAAGGAAACGACTTCAGTGGGTAAAGCCATGGAATAGTATCAGATTGATGTTGGTTAGATTTCCAGTTGTAGCATTATTTATAGATTGTGTGATCTTAAGCATTTAATTTCCAAAATTCTGTTTCTCTACAACATGGTGATAATAGTATTACCTGTATTATTAAGGTTATTCTGAGGAATAAATGAGATAATAGATGTAATATGCTGATCTTCTGGTTCATAATAAATTCTCAGTCGATGTTAGTCATAATTTTTGTTTATTATGATTATTGTTGTTTGCTGTATAAGATCAGTTATTTTACTTAAAATTTTCATCATTTATTTGAAAATGCTTCCAAGTCAGATGTGAACTGCATAGATTTTTAGGATTAAGTATACTGAAATGTGACAAGTTAAACGTAATTGATAAGAAGTATGTTAATGAGATAAAATACTCCATTTCAAATTTTAAAAACTACTTTGCCATTTGCAACAACATGGATGACCTTGGAGGACACATTATGTTAGGTAAGCCAGACACAGAAAGACAAAAACTGTATAATATCACTTATATCTAGAATCTAAAAAGTTGAACTCTTAGAAGCAGAGAGTAAAACAGTGGTTGCCTGGGGCTAGAGATGGTAAAAATGGGGAGATGTTGGTTAAAGGGTACAAACTTTCATTTATAAGATGAACAAGTTTTGGGAATCTAATGCACAGCCTGAGTGGTGATGAATGTGTTAATTAATTTGATTATGATAATTATTACACAAGGTATACATAAATCATATAATCAAGTTATACACACTGAATATATTCAATCTTTATTTGACAATTAAACTCTTTCCTCATACAATTTCTGTTGATTGGATCTTCCAAAAAGTCTTACCTTGAACCAGATATCAATTATAGGTGTAATTAGTTGATGTTGTGATGTATGCCAACAGAATCGGCCCGACACAAAAGTCACCTAACTTTTGATACTCTATTTCTTCAGAACACTTGAGGATTTGAAAAATGTCATCTTTTACATCCCTGTACTTAGCAATGGATGAGGCTATCACACATTTATTCTAGTGTTATCTAAAAACAAAGGGCCATTTAGAAGTTCAAGTGTGTGGGATGGGAATGATGTGGTATATAGTTAGAATATATTAATAGCTTCAGGAATCAGACAGATTTAAGGTCTGGTCTTTGCTCGAACACTTATTAGCTGCAGACTTTGGGCAAGTTACTTATCCTCTCAACCTCAGTTTAATTATTTATAAAATGAGTCATTGATAGGATGTATTTTAGAAGATGGTTGTAAGTATTAAACCAGCTGATGCATTTACTACAAAATCTGACACCTTGTAAATGATCAATAAGTGTTTATTATGATTTTCATATTTTTACTAATTCCCTTGATCTTTTTACTGGGCTATTATAAACATTTTTGTTATAGTATAATAGTACTTACAGTACTTAAAGTATAATGCTGATGGGGTGATCAGTTTAAACTTCCCCAAAATGGTACAAGTTTCACTCTGTAGCATTTGTAATGTATGTCACACATAGAACTGGCTACAAAGGGAATAAGTTGAGAGAATATAAAGGTTCTGTGCCAAAGGAATAATTGGAAAACAACTTGAGGAGCATGATTTGATAAGAGGAATTAAAAACATTATTTTTATAAATGGATAAAATAATTGACTGTCTGTTAGCATTACTAGTTGAATTTTGGGGTTTCAATTTGCATACCAGGCAAATTGAAAAATAATACCCTACTTCTTTATAGATAATTCTTCATTTTATTTTTTAATATTATGGTATAATACTTTTGTGGCTACTAATGGACTTAATTAACCTATTTTTATCTTGCATTGAGCTTGAGCCCATTATTTGAAGTGAGGTAACACAAGATGGGAAGAATGGGCTCCATATGTACTTGCCATCAAACTGGTACTGACTGATTAACACCACGGTGCTCAAATGGTGGTAGCATTCACCAGGGATTTGGGGACCGGGGGGTAGACTCACATCTGAGGGATGTGGTGAGCACTGTGGAGGGGAGGGGCATGTAGTTGGAGATGGGAATTAGGAGTCTCAATAGGGGGAAGGAAATGTTCTAAAACTGATTTGTGTGAATAGCTGTACAACTTGGTAAATTTACTAATACACATTTAATTGTACACTTAAAATAGATTATTGCATGGCATGTAAATTATACTTCAATAAAGCTGTTTAAACTAAAAAAATGCAAACTGAATTTTAATATAAAAAAATAAAATGGATGCAATAAAAAAAGGCAAGAAGTAGTCTTGTGTTGTCTTTTAAGAACAAATTACATCCCTAAGGAATTCCCCAATACATCTATTTATTCTAATTTTGAATTGCCAGCTTTTTGAGAAATGAATGTTCAACTTTAGGAAAGTTCAAACTACCTTGTTCTTATATGAACAAAACATTTTCAGGAAAATTTTCCTTAAAACAATATGTAGAACATTATGTTCCAATAAGGCAGAAATTGTATTGTGGTGCTGATCTTATAGCATGAAACTGCAAAAGTAAAACTGTATGGTGGATAAAAGGCCTTTAGGCTCTAAGGATTCATGAAAATGGCATTTGTGAATGGAGGCACTGACTTAGGTAATTTTTAGGATTTAAGTAAATGCACCACAGTTAGTGAGCATTTCCCACCATTGCAATTGCAGCGGCTAACCAGAAGCAGCCATGACATATAACATAACAAAGCAACATACCAGGATTTATCTGTTGATTGCTATTCTTTTTCCTCCTCATCATCCACCTCTCACTCAAACATCTTGCCTATTCAACTATTTATTCTGACAGTGCATAATGGGGCAAGGTCAAGGCAAAGACTATTTTTTAGTATGACTCCTTTTCATAATGGTACTCAGACAGACATAGTCACTCTTCATGGAGGTTAAAATTCTAAAGATATGTTATCCTTCCAGGAAAATGTGGAAAGCAACATTCAAATGATAGAAAAACATTTATTTTATAAAAAATTCCCTACCAATACTAAATTTTCAGAAGTTGGACTATCTAGTGATACTTTGCTTATCAACAAAACTAAGCCTTATTCAAAGGTAAGTTGTAAATTTATTATAAGATATGTATACTTATTCTCAGAGAGTTTTGGCCACTCTTGTCATTTATCATGCTTTTGGTTACTGGAATCTTTTGTCTACTTACTGGATGGAGCTTTCAATCCGGGTAATAGTGAGGAAGGCAGCAAGGTTTGCTGTGTAAGATGAGATGACAATCAAAGCAAATAGCCACCAAGCCCCCATCATCATTCGAGTAGCCAAAGTCGTGTATGGGACTTCCCCACCTGTGGAAATAAGTAGAGATTAAAAGAACATCAACAAGTATTTTTTGGGAATCTGAGGTCATACATGTTCAATACAAAATTAACTTTCAAGTAGTAAGAAATCTTTCTACTTAACATCAGCATAGATCTCTATATATTTTTATCACTTTATATTTAATTCTCTTCTATGAGACTGTGTGAGACCTAGTCAAAAAGAAGCATGACAAATATTTAGTATAACACGTTTAAATGATAGTTCTCCTATCCTGTTCAATCCTCTTATTTCAACCATAGATGTAATAAATATTATTGAAAAGATTTATGTAACCAAAACATTTGTACCATGGTAATACTCTGAAACAAAATAAAAAATTTTTTTTAAGATTTCTTGTTAGTTTCAAATTTGTTACATCACGTAAACCTTATTTGCTGATTTTAGTTTAAGTGCCAATTGCTGTAACTCATATTAGAACTAAATTGAATTTAACTACACACAAAAAAACTGACACCTGGCAGCTTCTTACTTTCACAATGTTTTCATTATTCCAGCCCATATAAAATTCCCACTGTTTCTACTGAGTTAGGGAGTACAAAATAGCCCATTGAATGTCAATCATGGGTTTCAGGTTTCCAGTTTATACAGTGGGCTACCTTACGGCTTTACACAGTTGTACCTCAAGTAATAGTGAGAAATCTTGAGGTAAGTACCACACTGAAATATAAACTCCCTTCAGTGCAACATTAAAAACATACAGATAAACAGTACATATAGTGTTTACCAGGATTTCCCACCATGAACTGATGATTGATTAACTTTCCTGTCTTCAAGGATAGTAGCAGTGATGGTATTTAGGAACTCTTGCTGTAAATCCTTTCTCTAAGTCTCATTTAATAAAGGCTTTTTCCCCCTCCTGCACTAATTGCTTTGTATTTAGTTCTACTGGACAAACTGATTATATTAATAGTATATATGAATTACACTAAATCTATTGAAAGTAGCTTGTTATACATGAACTTTATTGGATCAGACAAATAAATCTTCCAGAACATTAATTAGCAAAGACCTTTTTTATGGGACTAGTTAATGCATCTTGAATTGGCAAGGCTACTCTATTAGAGATTATGAAATGACTCCGAAGATAACAGATTTTTTTATAAAAAAGTTTCTAAATGTCTGAAATTGAGTGGTTCAGTTGGAAGGCTTTAAAGTGTATGTGGCTGTTTATAGAGATTTCCACTAATTCATAGGTCTTCATTTTACCATATTGGTATTTAATAAAAGCAGCTTTAGTACAAAGCACAATGGTTCAGTGCTATAGTTTGAATGTCCCTTCCAAACCTCATGTTGAAATTTCATTGCCATTGTGCTGGTATTAAAAGGTGGAATCTTTAACAGGTGATTAGCCCATGAGGGCTAATGAATGGATTAGCGTCATTATCATGGGAGTGGGTCGGGTTTGTTATTGTGAGAGTAGGTTGTTACAAGAGTGAGTTGAGTTTTCCCTTGCTCTCTGCCTCTCTGGGGCTCTTTCATTCTTTCAACTTCTACCATGCAGCACAAACTCTCAACATTTACCAACACCTTGATATTGGTCTTCCCAGCCTCCAAAACTGTGAGCCAAATAAATTTCTTTTCTTATAAAGTACCCAGTCTGTGATATTCTGGCATAGCAATATGAAATGGACTAATACAGTCAGCATGCCCCATATCTTCCTTAAATTTCCTGCCATTTTTATATGCAACAAAAAATGCATTTGCTTATTGCTTTTTCTGTTCCATTTCCAATGTCTATCTAAACTACTCTTGTAAATGTTGATGACAAAAACAAGACTACATCTTCAGAACATTGATATGACAACTAAAATTTCAAAAACTATGAAGGAATATATTCCAAACACTTATTGGCTCCCAGAATATTTCCCTTCATGTGTATGGTTTCCAATAGTATTTTGCCAAAATCACATACATTTATTTAAGAGTTGCCCCTAGAAATATCTTCAGCCTTTGTATTCATTCTTTCGTACCTATTACATTTTGCTATTTTACAGGGCTTGTTAAAAAATAAAAAGAGGAAAAACCAAATGGTCTCATTGTTTCTTTCCTGGTTTGGCTTCAGATATGCTGGAAAATGTATTGTGTTATAAAAGAGTAAGTCCAAGGTTTTGGTAAAAGATTTAAGTACATAGTAGATATGATTTTCCTATTTTATATTACAAAATTAGAAAATATAAGATTTTAGTAATTCTACTGGAAATGGGAAAGAGATATCCATCCAAAGCCCTTAAAATCTTCAGAAAGTTTTCAGGGAGTATGAGTGAGGAATATCCTGCAATTTTTAAAGTCAATTTATATGTCACCCCTGTGTTTTTCTCAACTCTAGCTCATCTGACCCTTCATTTTTTTAAATTTATTTTTTGTTTATTATATTTTTTGATTGATACTTTTAGTGTTTTGTTTCTGTTTTATTATATCAATATGTACCAGCTGCCTGTTTGCTCATCAAAAAAGAAAATAAACAAAGAACCCTCAGTACATGCTTTAAACAGGGAATATATAATGATTCTTTCAATGTACCCAAATGCTACTTTCCAGAAGGCCTCAAAAAATTATTATCTTTTCTTTTTATGTTATTTTTCTTTTTACCTACTGATTTCACCACAAGACCTGGCAATGAGGGCTAGGAAAGGCGCTGAAAGAGGAAATATTGTCTGGGTGACTAGTCGTTTGTCAAACAGCATGAAGCAAGACTGCAGTTGAGTCAGAACCTGCCACTCTGTAGTGATGTATTAGCTTTTAATGTTTTAAAATAATTATAGTGATGCCTAAGCTACTATATAAAACCACCATATAAATTCCAGTGCCATTAGCAACCCCATTTTTCAGGGATTCAATCAATCAGTGGTTCTGAGGAAAACTGCACCCATTTTGCCAATCCCAGAAGCATGAAAGTTCAGAGGGTAAGCAGCAGTTGTCAACAGGAATCAAAGTGAAGTGGATCTCAAAGTGACATTTTTAATTTGGAATTTCTGATACTGGTTCTTAAACTAGGTTTTACGCGTAAGTGCATCATTAGTTCCACAAGGTCAGAGAATGCCAATACATTTTCAATCAGTTTTAATGATAAAAGGGCCAGGAGTAAGTCTAAAATACATTTTTAAAGTTCCAAAATGCCATTTAAACCTAGCAACCTGTTAATCGCCACTGAAGATTAGTTTTAAATTAGAGCTCATTTATCGAGCATACATTAGATTTCTAATTTGATACAGAAGGGAATCATTTAACCTTATAAATCTAGTTTTTCAAAAACAATATCAGCTTTCTCAATTTTGAATTTTTTCTTCTTTCACAATTTTCTGTTTTCCACAGCTCTTATGCTTAAATTCTTAGGAGGACATTTTAAACAGCCAAAGTGAAAAATGGATTCTGCTTTGATTTTTTTCAATATATTATTTTGAATGAGAGATTTTAAAATGGCTAAAAGAATGAGATTTCAGGGCACTGCTGCCATTGGAAATTTATTGGAATAAAAAAATGGACATTTTATTCAGTATATGGGTTTTATACATTTAGATAAATTTTAGTAAGTCATACAGAAAGTTCTGTAATTGACATAAAATAATCCATATCATGAATAGTGATTTCCACAACATTGCTGATTGAGTAAGCACATGCGTCTTAAACACAACTCATTGTCTCTGTACGCGTGTATTTGTGAATGCAAATCTGTAAAACTGAATGCATTTTAGAATTCCACATGGAGTTTAAATTATTTCACTCAAGGAATGTCTTTTTCTTTTTAAATGTGCTATTTGGGTGTGGTTTCTAGATTCTTCCAGGAAATTCTAAATGTGCTTTCAATTTAGTCACTGACTCAGGGACTTGAGTTGCATCGATGAGCAATAGAAAAATCAGGAAACAAGATAATATTGCAAGGCTGATGTGGTAAATCAAATCCACAGATACAACAAGCAGGAAGTGGAGTCAGGGAGGAAGGGGATCAGGGTGACGTTACAAAACAAAACAAAACAAAACACTTATTAAACTCAGGCCAAAATCAGTGAGTAAGAGATTATAAAGCAATGGTCAGGAAATAAAATACAGAAGCTTCTATTTGTTAAGTATTTACTAAGGCATTAGGCATTGCGTTATGTGTTTTGTAAGCGTTTACTTAATCTTCACAACAGCCTTATGCTATGATTAGGGAAGCATGATTGGGTTTCCTAAGCCAAGGCCAAGATCATAGAGGAGTAAGGAAATATAATTCATGATCATGAATTGTATTTCATTATATTTGAAGTATGATATATGAGGCTATCACAGGCAAGGGATAAAACCAGGCGGGGAGTGACACATGCTAGAGAATTTAGGAAGCCTCGTGGGGTCTCTTCCTCCACGTAAATGCATCATTTCTTCCACCAAGGATTCTGATTTATTATTGCCATTTCATTTTCTCCCTCTCTTCTCCTCAGTGACTAGAATGAATAGGTTTAGATCACAGGCTGCTAAACCAAAATTAGGACAGGGTCAAGCAAATAAAATAAACAGTGTAAGAGTTTATCTATAACAATCGGAAAAACTCACGATTATTTTGACTTGGATATAATTTACTAAGACCAAGATACTTAGATGACACTAGAAATCAATGAACTTAAAAGATAATTTATATAATAAGGAATAGAGAAACCTATCAAATAAGTACTAGAGAAACAATAGGTGAAGAGTGCGTTCCTCAGGATTGTTCTAGATGTGGACTGCAATTCTATATACCTATGGGATAGCTCAACAAGTACATCTGTTGTTTCTCTAGTTTAATGGTGATGCATAAATTTTAATTTAATAATTAGAAAATTCTAAGTCTCCATTATTGCAATTATAGCTATTATATTTTCTTTTTGAATTACTTTGGCAAATAACTTTTTACATAAAATTAGATATAACAAATTATATGCCAGTGAATAAAACTTTTAATGTATAAACTGTACATGCAAGCAGAATGGTGAATTACTTTTTTGTTTTTCTTTTCCCTAGAGACATTTATTCACCCTGCTCTTCTGCATAAGTTTATTGAAAATAAAAAAATATGTTATTTTCTGCTTCTTCCTAGTTTCACAGACTTAGAAATTTCTTCTATGAACATACGGCAATATAGAAGAGACATAATATTTAAAAATTCAGGCTGCTATTCAAAAAATAGACGTTGGGTAGTTTTGACATAAAGATACTATCTGAGGAAGTATCATTAACATTTATTACAGTCACAAGAATAAGTTCTTGTGCAATTTTCAGCAACTTTCCTTTTTCCATTTTATATTGTGGTCATCATGGTGCATTCTAATTCTGAATGAACTTTTCAGACAGACAATTTAGAAAATACTTGACACATATTGACAAATAATGAAATCCAAACTAATTATTACACGGTACATAGTCTTCTTTGCAATTTACAGA
The DNA here is from genome assembly GCA_963574885.1 of Lepilemur ruficaudatus. Lineage (NCBI taxonomy): Eukaryota > Metazoa > Chordata > Mammalia > Primates > Lepilemuridae > Lepilemur > Lepilemur ruficaudatus. The sequence continues at coordinate 28,382 of CAUYRT010076017.1, forward strand.
ACACAGAAACTTTTAATAACAATCTGCCTAATAATCCTTAATGATTCTGGAAGTAATAACTTGAAGGTTATTTGATGTTTTGTTTTCTTTACAAATGAAATTAAAAAAATAAATTTGTAACAATTGGATGAGCTATGTAGGTAAATTTTGATCAGATTCTTTTTAATTTTATTCTCTCTTCTTTTAAAATAACTATTGGATTCCTCCCATTCTCATTTTGAACAACACAGTCCTCCTTTATAGTTAGGTATATAAAAGTTCTGCTGCAGTATTGTGGATTATTAGAATAGCCTTATAGCATCACATGGCATCATTTTATACCCTTGTAAACTCCAGTAATACACATTTAAATGGTTGAGCTAAACTTCAGTCTGCTTTTTGTCTCTGTTCTTAATGTTTAAATTATTAATATCAACAACAAATTTCAAGCTTTTTTGTCCAAACGATTTAGATAGTTTTAAGGGTTGTAGAATTGTCTTGGTTTACATCCAAACAATTTGTTCTGTTTGAGTATGCTTAAATGTCTTCTAAATATCTAGTGAAATACAAATATAAATGCAAATGTAATAATGTAAAGCTGAATTTTATATTGTTACTATTGTCTTTCTAAAGAAATTCTTTAAAATTCTATTGGAATTTATATAATTTTAATTAAAATGTGTACATATGACATATGATACAATGTTTGGCTGAAAGTATCAAGTCTTAGAAGTATACCTGTCATTTAACTCAGAACCTGCATATCTAGGATAATTTCTCAAGAAAATAACCATGTATGTGCACAAAGATTGAACACTGGAATAAGTTTCTTACAATTTTATAAATGTATAATAATAGGGAATTTGGCAAACAAATTATATATGTACATGCATGTGTATAAATAATACAGTCTTGGCCAGACGCGGTGGCTCACACCTGTAATCCTAGCACTCTGGGAGGCTGAGGTGGGAGGATCGCTCAAGGTCAGGAGTTCGAAACCAGCCTGAGCAAGAGCGAGACCTCGTCTCTACTAAAAATAGAAAGAAATTAATTGGACAACTAAAAATATATAGAAAAAATTAGCCGGGCATGGTGGCGCATGCCTGTAGTCCCAGCTGCTCGGGAGGCTGAGGCAGAAGGATTGCTTGAGCCCAGGAGTTTGAGGTTACTGTGAGCTAGGCTGACGCCACAGCACTCACTCTAGCCCG